>JAVTVY010037482.1:0-155514 GCA_036873755.1 Hanleya hanleyi
GATCAACATATTCATTCAAGAGTTTTTGAACACTTTCTAGAACCCGAATCCCGAAAAATCCTGAACATTCGGTCGTTTCAATGGAGAAAGTTATCGAGTGTAATTTCATGATAATCTCATCCACGAGATGAATAAATTGGATTTTTATTTATTTGAAAACAGGTCTTGCCAGTTCTTTATACCTTTGTTTAATTTCTCAACATCATGATAGAGTTTTCTTCACACCCTTGTTTGATAATCTAAACACTCTAGAAATCTAAATGGAAAATTGTGTTTGAAAGTCATGTCTGTCAGAAAAGTTGATTAAACGTGTTTAAGGAGAATTAGGACTTCTGACATTTTTGAAATTTTGAAAATCATTTTTTCGAATTACTTCAAAGAAATAGTCATATTTTCTTGTGTTTAATTGTGTTTCCTATCTTTCTGAGATGAAATAATGCACCCTTGATAATTGAGTGCCTTTTTGAAAATTACAACCTGACAAACAAAATGTCAAAATCTCTCAAGTCCCCCTGATTCTTAAGGCATTTAGAAATCAAACATGGGTATGGAGAAACTTTATAGGTGTTGAGAATCTAAATACCCAAAACTAAACATCCATATTCAATTCCTAAACAGACAATTCTAAACGCCATCTACATTCTAAATGCTCTAAATGTGTTTCTAAACAGACAATTCTAAACACCATTTAGATTGTAAATGCTCTAACGGTGTTTGAAAGTCATGTCTGTGAGGTGTTTAATTGGCATTGAGAATCTAAACGCCCCTTTTTTTCAGTGTACCCATAGAATATGTTATAAATTTCAAGTATATAGGCCGAGCACTTTGGAACGCGTAGGCTTACGTACCCCATCTCCACCATAAATAGGTTAAGGAATAATTCCTTTATTTTCTTTTAGGAATAATTCCTTAATTCTCTCTAAGGAATAAATCCTTAAATTGTTTTTAAGGAATGATTCCACAACATATAAAGGAATATTCCTTAATATTTTTAAGGAATAATCCTTTACAAAAAGTTAAGGAATGATTCCTTAACCGTAGCTATTCCTTAAAAGTTAAGGAATATTCCTTTGGTGTAATAGTCGGGGAATATTCCTTACAAAATTCCTTAACATATTAAGGAAATTTTTTTCAGTGTAGTAACAATTCAAACGACAGTGTACTAAACATCCCTATTACCGACTTCGAAATAGAATATGCAATAAAAAATCTCAAAAACAAGAAAAGTCCTGGAACTGACAATATTCTAAATGAATACATTAAAACCACCTCTCACGTCTTTCTTCCGTGGTATAATCTGTTCTTTAACCTGATTTTAGATAGTGGAATCTTACCAGAAACATGGCTTACTGGAATCATTCAACCGATCTTTAAAAACAAAGGAGATCGTAAAAATCCAGAAAACTATCGTCCCATCACGATCCTTAGTTGTATGGGTAAACTATTCACCTCTATATTGAACAGTCGTTTAAATGAATATCTGAAAAGTAATAATTTGCTCTCCGAGACTCAAAGCGGTTTTAGAAAGGGATATTCCACTCTTGATAACATGTTTATTCTACAGGCTCTTACAGATTACCTAAAATCACGTAAGGAAAAATTATATTGTGCATTTATTGATTTTAAAAAAGCTTTCGACAATGTTTGGCGAGTTGGTTTGTGGCAGAAATTAATGAAATATGGGATTAGGGGCAAGATATTTAATGTTATACATAGTATGTACAGAAATATTAAATCTTATGTAAGACAATAATATATCGTCGCTGTTTGCCTGTGTAACACGGGAGTCCGACAAGGGGAAAATTTATCACCTATCCTATTTTCCTTATTTATGAACGACTTGGAGGACTTTTTACTACACAGAGTTAATGGTATTTCTATAGACCTTGAAAATGACATGTTGACGACAGCAATATGTATCATTGTATTATTATATGCAGATGACACTGTTATTGTCGCACAAAGTCCGATCGAGTTACAAAGAGCGTTAGACGCCTTTTCAGACTATTGTAATGACTGGAAATTAGATATTAATACAGAGAAAACAAATATCATTGTATTTGGCTGTAGAAAATGCAACTATGAGTTTTTTATTAACAACAAGAAAATAGAAATCGTTGACAACTATAAATACCTCGGCATTGTCTTTAGCAAAACAGGATCATTCACAAATGCATTAACTAATATAGTTGAACAGGCAGGTAAAGCCTTACACTTGTTATATACCTGTATTAGAAACCTATGTCTCCCTATTGATTGCCAGTTATTACTTTTTGACCAAACTGTTGCACCTCTTCTATTTTATGGTTGCGAAATTTGGGGGTTTAGTAACCTAAATATTCTTGAAACTGTTCATACAAATTTTCTAAAATACATACTGTATGTCCGAAAGTCTACCCCGCATTATATGTTATATGGAGATCTGGGTAGATACCCACTGATTTTAACAGTAAGGAAAAGAATGCTGACATTTTGGGCTAACTTCAGAGCGTGGGGAACATTCGATGGTTCACTCGCCATATACAGCAACTACAGATTGATCAGTATCAACAGGTTTGGTCAACTACAGTACATGCATCATCCAAAGGTATAAATTATTTAGCATTTAAATCTGACATTTGTTTAGAAAAGTATCTACTAGAATTACCACCAAGGCTTTATACTCCAATTGTAAAATTTAGACTGTGTAATCACAGGTTACCTATCGAGGTTGGTAGATGGGAAAACATACAGAAAACTGAAAGATTATGTAAATTATGTAACTTGAAACAAATCGGCGATGAATATCATTATATGTTTCATTGTTCACATTTTGATATATCTAGAACATATTATATTCCAAAATATTACTTAACTGGTAACTCAGACATAAAATATCGAGAATTATTCAACACAGACAACTTCAAATTACTTAAAAAACTGAGTCTGTTTTTAACTGCGGTCCTGAAAGAATTCCCCGCCAAATAAGTTAGTTTGTGTATATATATTGTATATATTATGTCCTAATTTCCCGTTAATTCAGACGTAAAAAATGGGAATTATTTAACTCTGGTAACTTCAAAATCGCCAACAAATAAGTTACTTATGTATGTATATTATGTATATTTGTGATTTTATTATTACGCTGTGCAAGTTCATGTAAACCTTGAAGAATCGATCCTATCGGCGTTCCCTAGCTTTATATGCCGGTTATTTTATATTTTTCATATGGGTTGGGACCGTTGATGGGATATTTATCACGATTATTTATAACCATTATTCGTGCTGTATATTGTATATATTATTCAAATAATTGTCATACAACTTCATAAAAGTATATATTGAAAAACAAATTATTGCACTGTAATGCGGTGCATCGCACCAAATTGTACATATATTCCAGATCTACGTATTTGGACCATGTATATTTGTTATTGTTTGATAAAATTAGGCCACCTCTGTTTTCTAAATTGTACATATGTAACCTCTTATGTCACAACGTGACCAGGGTGAAAATAAAGTTGAAAGTTGAAGTTGAAGTTGTAAGGAATGTCCTGAGTCGATAACTCACTTATTGTGGACATGTAGATACACGTCGTCTCTGTGGTCAAACTTTCAATCATGGATTTGGGAAACGACTGGTATAAGACTAGATTTGACATTAGAAAAAGTTCTATTTGGAGTACAAGCCTCTGGGTAAAAAATTATTAATGTAATAACAATCATGGTAAAATACTACATATATAGGCAAAGGACGAAGGGTACATATACAAGGGGTTAAGAACGATTTACGTTTCCAGTACTTTGTAGAAAAGTGTATTGCCGATACCAATTGTAAATGGGAAGATTTTAATGCCCTGTGGTCAATTTTTCATCTTTTGTTTAGATAGTGACTGACATTCAAATGACTTGATTCACTTATGCTCATGTGTGCTGATTTCATGAACTGTATATATGCCCGAGATATGTTTGTGAAAGTTCGGAAATAAATATATAAATTTAAAAAAAAAGATATTTGAGGAGATTGTAAATAGTGTGATATGGATTGGAAAGAACGAAGGCAGTCGAGGAAGTTTGGTGTGGCCAGTGGGAGACCAGTTGTGCGAAGGCAGTGACATATGGAGAATGTGGATGCCATTCCTCGGTATATTAAGGAGTCATGTGTTACAGGACTAAAGTTGAAACTGAAGGTTGTTCATGATCCCGAAGATAAGTCCAACCAGTTAGAAGATAGCGTTAGTGCCGACCCACATGAGACAGGGTCTGTCCATCAGGATCACACACTATAGAAGCCAGATGTTACGGATGGAATGAAAGTGACCATGTGTGAACCCACCGGATTTAAGCTTATTTACTTGAACAGTGCAATGTGAGAAGTGTGTTGAAAAAGTAAAGAGTGGTGAAAGGGGTTTCCATATAGTGAATGAAAATTCAAAAAAGGATTGGCTTCTTACCTACATATACAGTGCCAAGGGTGTTTACGACACTTGTATTTTAGAGCAAGTATTCAGATGAAGAAGGTGACTGACCAGCAGTGTCACGAAAACATTGTTATTCCTATAAAACATCTCTCGCAATTCATTCTTTGAAAAGTCAATAAATTAATGTGAAAAACAATTCGCAACGTGTATTTCACTGACGTCACACATCAAAATCAACATACTGGCCGAACACTTCAAATCAGTTTATCTGCCCAAAATTCATTGCAATTGCCCAGTAAGACGCTCAAAAACATCAACAATAACTTGTACTATTATTCCGGAGTGATCAGTATTTCGATATAGTTATAATTACCTTGTAGACATCAATTGATTCAGCTGTCCCCCAGAACAATTCACCATGCGCCACCATTAATCCCGCTGTGAAAAACAGTATCGCAGTGCACTAACCTTCAACTTCTATAGTTTTTACATACGTTTAAAACAAAAAAGTTCTTTTAATGTATAAATGAAGTGACTTATTCATTTTAAATCAGCGAACACTTTCAAAAGATAGCGCCACGTCACTGTAGCTCATCTGGCTGTTACCGGCGAAAGTAGTTGAAAGAAATTTTCACTAAAGAACTGCAATGGATGAGTTTCCAACTTGTGTTGTCCACCCTGAACACTAAATGATCCATGCAGTAATTTCCAGAGATTTCATGATAACAAAGTCTCATGGGAAATTCAAGATGCGGCCATATTGGATTTTCGAAATGGACCAAAAAAAGGTATCTTGCACAACTGGACCATAAGAGGGACCTGTGTACCCAATTTGACAAAGATCCATGCAGTAATTTCCTGAGAATTCACGATAACAAAATTGCATAGGGAAATTCAAGATGGTCGCCTGGTGGCCATATTGGATTTTCGAATCGGAACAGAAAAGGTATCTTGCACAACTGGACCCCAAGGGGAACCTCTGTATCAAATTTGAGAAAGATCAATGCAGTAGTTCATGAGAAATCGCGATAACAAACTTTCATGGGAAAATCCAAGATGGCCGCCTGGTGGTCATATTGGACTTTCGAATCAAATCACAAAAGGTATCTTGCACAGCTAGACCCTAACGGGAACCTGTGTACCAAATTTGAGAAAGATCCATGCAGTACATGCTGAGAAACTATCAAATTGAAAGAATACAGAAGAGCTTTGTTCGATTTTTATGTTATAAGTCTGGTGTCGACTATTTTAACATTGGATATCATGCAGCATGCAAATCTTACTCTTTGCCTACTTTAGAAACCCGTCGTAAACTCTTAGATCTCACGTTTCTACATTCTGTTCTTAACAACAAATTTGACTGTTCTTACATTTTATATGAGATTCATTTTTATGCACCCACAAGGATTTTAAGAAATCGAACTTTGTTTTTACCACCCAGATGTCGGATAAATTTACGAAAATTTTCTTATTTACCTCGTGTCTTAGCTTTTTATAATAGTTTTCCAAGTGAGTCACCTATTGACATCTTTAGCTCAAAATTTGTATTCAAAAAACATGTTTTACTACATCTACAAAACTCTTAACTTAGTCCTATTTATATTGTCAACTGCTTTAATTTTAAGATGTCTTTCTTGTTTATAGTTGTTTACATTGTCCCATTGTACAGTTACTATGCTTGTTATTGTATATAGTATTTGACCTGGTCTGTTATTGGGTCTCGGTCTGTTGACCATGTATCAAATAAATAAATAAATAAATAAATAAAACCACGATAACAAAGTTTCATAGGGAAATTCAAGATGGCCGCCTGATGGCCCTATTGGATTTTCAAATCAGCGTAGAAAAGGTAATTTGCACAACTAGACCCCAAAGGGAACCTGTGTACCAAATTTGAGAAAGATCCATGCAGTAGTTCCTGAGAAATCGCGATAACAATGTTTCATGGGGAAATCCAAGATGGCCGCCTGGTGGCCATATTAGATTTTTGAATCAGACCACAAAAGGTATCTTGCAAAACTAGACCCCAAGGGGAGCCTGTGTACCAAATTCGAGAAAGATCCATGCAGTGGTTCCTGAGAAATCGAGATAAAAAAGTTTAATGGGGAAATCCAAGATGGCCACCTAGTGGTCATATTGGATTTTCAAATCGGACCGAAAAAGGTATCTTGTACAACTACCAAATTTGAGAAAGATTCATGCAGTACTTCCTGAGAAATCACGATAAAAATATTTCATGGAGAAATCCAAGATGGCCGCCTGGTGGCCATAATGGATTTTCGAATCGAAGCAGAAAAGGTATCTTGCACAGCTCGACCCCAAGAGGAACCTATGTACCAAATTTGAGAAAGATCCATGCAGTCGTTCCTGAGAAATCGCGATAACAATGTTTCATCGAAAAATCCAAAATGGCCGCCTGGTGGCCATATTGGATTTTTGAATCAGACCACAAAAGGTATCTTGCACAACTAGACCACATGTGTTCACATGTGTATCAAATTTGAGAAAGATCCATGCAGTAGTTCCTGAGAAATCGCAATAACAAGGTTTCATGGAATAATCCAAAATGGTCGCCTGGTGGACATATTGGATATTCAAATTGGACTAAAATACACATGTTGTACAACTAGACCCAAAGGGGAACCATTATTCCAAAGAGAAAGATCCATGAAGTAGTTACCGAAAAATAATGATGACAAGATTTCACTGGCAAATTCAAAATGGCCGCCATGGCAGCCATATTTAAAATCATATCGACACCACTTGAACAAATTCTGGTGTAGTCATTGGGAGGAACATGCATACTAAGCTTCAGCTTAATCGGTCAAGCGGTTTCAGAGAAGAAGATGTTTACGGACGACGCACGACACACGACTGACGACGGACAATCAGGCCATGACATTCGGCCCAGATGAGCTAAAAATGACGCGCTGGTATCTTTCTGAACTGTGGATGGATTTTTCTTCATGTACACTATCTTCGGGTTTGCCAAAACAATGATGAATACGGCAATCATGTGATCGCTTGCATTTCAAATGCCCTCATACACTGAATTCATAAGCCAAACGTTCAGGCGAGTTTACTGCAAAAAAACTAAACTAGAATTGAGATCTAATTTTCGGAAACTTATCTTCATGCTTGAACTTTTTTTAAATAGCGACGATCGAGGGACATGCTCATTTCAAATTTCGGGTTGGTAATCCCTGTGCCTGTCTATAGGCTATTAATGTTATGCTCATGTTGAACATTACATATCAAATCATTATATCGGGTTCCTATTTAATGCTCATTCGTGTATTAAAGATATGTATTTATTGTATGACGTTTTTCAAAAAAAAAAATCCAAAAGATTACACATCAAACGTTTTGTGTTTCGATTTATCTAAAAAAAATAACACCTCATTAACTACTGTAAAACATGTTTCTTTCGCGTGCATGAAACTTTCGCGATTTTCGCGATTGGAATAAATCGCGAAAGTTTCATGCACGCGAAAGAAACATGTTCATAAGACAATGGCGAAGACAAGAGCGCAACAACAACAACGACAGAGAAAGGACATGAGAGCAATTGTTTTCAACATTTGCACAGCTTTAATGGTCTCACCACCTAAGCTTAAAGCACCGGATACGAATGTTTCATGTCGCGAAAGTTTCATGTTTTACAGTATCACTGTGTGCAGTGACAACGCTTTTACTGTCAACAGGAATTAATAATACCTATTTCTTCCACTTGATTAAACTGACCTTTCCAATGTCCAACAAAATGGCCGAGTGCACAAAGGTCTTAAAATCAAAAAGAAAAACTTTTGGACGTTGTTCTATGACTATGACTATCCGTTTGAGTCTACACCTTCAAGAAATTGAACTTGTGCAATATCACGAGTACAACAGTATGTTTGTTCCATCAGGTTTACAACACTCGGATGTCCTATATCATTCTTCGTCCACATGTATGCTAGCTAAATAATATATAGCCCTCAAGAGTATGAGGGCTATAGGTCGGCCCCAGTCACCTCCAGCGAGGGTTTTAGATAATTTTATTACGAATCACCCACCTCTGAAACTGCCGTACATCTAATCTCTATCCCCTCCTGCCCACTATTTTAAAACACTATTGTGAAATAGTGACGCATATATCGCCGTCTGAATTTTCCAGTCGTGAACTTCGACTCTCTGCGCCGCCATGTTGGTGACGTCACTGTATATGGTTAACATGGCGCATTTAAAGTGGAATTCGACTGGAAAATTCAGACGGCGATATATTCGTTACTATTTCACAATAGTGCTCAAGATTTTAAAATAGTGGGCAGGAGGGGATAGAGATTAGATGTACGGTAGTTTCAGAGGTGGGTGATTCGTAATAAAATTATCTAAAACCCTCGCTGGAGGTGACTGGGGCCGACCTATAGCCCTCATACTCTTGAGGGCTATATATTATTTAGCTACATGTATGCAGGTCTGTATTCTCCGTACCAAGCCTGCACGCGGGAAATCCTGCTCTGCATGGTTGAACGGTCTGCTTGAAATTAACATATGGTGAACGGACGACGTGGAAACGCGAGGGCGAGGGCGAGGGCTGGAGGGCGATCCTTTTGTTTTAGAGAGTGGGGGAGGCATCTCTTAAATCGAAACTTGTGATACTGACATGGTACTGACTTGTGATTTTACAAGGGATGAAAAATATACGACACATTGCCTGGCTCTTATTTCCTTCAGATACGTGCATATTCAGGAAGGTCACGAGGTCACAAACAACTAACACTAAGACGAATAGATGACCTTATTACAGGCCCGTGATCTGCCACGACACAGCTTGACGTACCATGATCAGAGATGATGATAACATTTGGCTGTGGTTCGAGTAAACACCTATGAATGCATTTTTTTTAAGGCGATCTTAGATGATCGCTCCAGTAAGATTCGTTGAATATATACATAGGTAAACATGTTCGAATATCACTATTTCTGGGATATATGAAAACTCCAGAGCCTTTTTTAATGCGTTCATCTAATATAATACATGGTTATGTGTCAAAATCAAATGTGTCAAACAAAAAATGTTCTGTAAACTCAGTGGTGACCTCTTCTCTCCAGTCCAGTGGGTGTCTTGGTGATGGTGGTATTTAGTCGGCTATTTGCTTTTGGAAAATTTACTTCCTTCCGTTAATACGAAAAAAACAATTAGTGAAAATACAGCCCGTGTCACATATGGCTGTTATTTTCCTCTGTGTGCGTGCGCGTGCGTGTGCGTGTGTGTGTGACATTCCGTTGTATAAAAATTGTACTGAATGAACGGAATGTGTATAATGAGATAAAATATTGAACCCATCGTCTTGAAAGTTGGCATATGGTGTTGCGCCTTTCTATTTATTTATTTTATTTATTTATTTTATTTACTGATTTTGACATATAGTCTGGGTTAAAGAGCGGGACACAGCCCATATTAATCTTCTCCCCGTAAACATATATACAAAAATAAAACCATATCAATTAAGAATGTATAGGAAGATAACAGTAGATAAAAGTGTATAGGAAGATAATAAGATTTGATAGTTATAACTTTAACAATATATACATTAGATAGATTAAATAAAATATGTTACAACTAGGTTGAAGAGCGGGACGCAACCCATATTAACATTCTCTCCTTAAAACATAGATACAAAAAATAAAACCATATCAATTAAAAATGTACAAGAAGATAATAAGATTAATAGCTATAGTAGTAAAAGTTATAAGTTAGATAACGAGAGATCCTGAAGGATCTTGGCGCCCACCATTGTCCAACAATTGTAAGCTAATGACTAGAGGATCTTTTTGACCATTGTTACTAAGAAGAAACGATCGATTTGTAATTTTGTTTACAGAATTTCGAATTTGAGCGAAAAAGATCGGAAAAGGGACACTGAAAAACACCAAGATATAATCTAAGTTTCAGGAGTTTCAAGATTTCTAGAAACTGTACTAATATCGGTTGTTGTAATACAAGAGAAATGAGCAAAGGTAGTCTGAAAGTGAAAGCACATGTACGAAGGATCCTTCGCCTTTGTTTTGTAGTATTTTTTTTATTTTTTATTTTTTTTGCACATGTCATCATTGGGTACTGGAAGGGAGGACCAATCTCTTTGACACTTTGGCATGAGCTATGAAACATACTTAAGATTTTATAATTAGGAACGAATGCTAATTCTGTTATGTTTACTGGGCTAGTTTGAGATGTCTCTTTCAAGATATCATGCTCGAAAATAGTAAGATGGTACAAGGGATCCGGTCCGCACAGTAATGTTGAAACTTCAAAAGTGCCTGAATCCTGATTATCTCCCTGGGATCGAAACATGCAGTAGTCTACAGTTGTCGAGTTGTGACGTTGAGCCACAAGAGTGACGTCCCTTCATGTAGCCGACCCGCCGGCAGATGAAAGGATGGAGCAGTTCACTTGCTGCTGCATGGACTAAAGAAAACTGATTTAAAATTTGAAGAAATACACTTTAATTCCGAATTATTTGAACTCCTTGATATGGGAGGTGAAGATATGGATGTTCTCTATAGTCAATATATAGAATATGCCCCACCGTTTGATCCGCCGACTCGTGTGATGCAATGTCACAACTCGAGAATACCGTATTAATTTCAGGCGTAACTTTTCGAATCGGACTAAAAAAGGTATATTGCACTACTAGGCCCCATGTGGGACCTGTGTGTCAAATTTTAGAAAGATCCATGAAATATTTCTTGAGAATTCACGATAACAATGTTTCAACGGGAAATTCAAGATGGCCGCCTTGTGGCCATATTGGATTTTCGATTCGGACCGAAAAAGGTATCTTGCACAACTAGACAAGGAGAAACTGTGTACCAAATTTAACAAATATCCATGCAGTAGTTACTGAGAAATCACGATAACAAAATGGGAAAATCCGAGATGGCCACCTGGTGATCATATTGGATTTTCCATTCAGACCGAAAAAGGCATCTTGCATATCGAGACCCTAAGGGGAACCTGTGTACCAAATTTGAGAAAGATCCATGAAGTATTTCCTGAGAAATGACGATAAAGTTCCATGGAGAAATCCAAGATAGCTGCCTGGTGGCCATACTGGATTTTCAAAGAGGACCAGGAAAGGCATCTTGCACAACTAGACACCAAGGGGAACATGTGTACCAAATTTGAGAAAGATCCATGCAGTACTTCCTGAGAAATGACGATGACTTTTCATGGGGAAATCCAATATGGCTGTCTGGTGGCCATATTGGATTTTCGAATCGGATCAAAAAATGTATCTTGCACAACTAGACCCCAAGGGGAAACTGTGTACCAAATTTGAGAAAGATCTATGCAGTAATTCCTGAGAAATCGCATTTTCGAATCGGGCCAGAAAAGATATCTGGCACAACTAGACCCCAAGGGGAACCTATGTACCGAATTTGAGAAAGATCCATGCAGTAGTTCCTGAGAAATGGCGATAACAAGGTTTCATGGGGAAATCCAAGATGGCTGCCTGGTGGCCATATTGAATTTTCGAATCAGACCAAAAAAGGTATCTTGCACAACTAGACCCCAAGGGGAACCTGTGTACCAAATTTGAGAAAGATCCATGCAGTAGTTCCTGACAAATCGCGATAACAAGGTTTCATGGGGAAATCCAAGATGGCTGCCTGGTGGCCATATTGGATTTTCGAATCGGACCAGAAAAGGTATCTTGCACAACTAGACCCCAAGGGGAACCTGTGTACCAAATTTGAGAAGATCCATGCAGTAGTTCCTGAGAAATGCGATAACAAGGTTTCATGGGGAAATCCAAGATGGCTGCCTGGTGGCCATATTGGATTTTCGAATCGGACCGAAAAAGGTATCTTGCACAACCAGACCCCAAGGGGAACCTATGTACCAAATTTGAGAAAGATCCATGAAGTAGTTCCTGGGAAATGGCGATAACACGGTTTCAAGGGGAAATCCAAGATGGCTGCCTGGTGGCCATATTGGATTTTCGAATCGGACCGAAAAAGGTATTTGACACAACTAGACCCCTAGGGGAACCTGTGTACCAAATTTGAGAAAGATCCATAATTAGTTCCTGAGAAATGGCGATAACAAGACTTGTTTACGGACGGACGGACGGACGGACGGACGACGGACGGACGGACGACGGACCACGGACGAAAAGTGATTTGAACAGCCCACCATCTGGTGATGGTGGGCTAAAAATGTATAGGAAGATAATAAGATTAATAGTTATAACTGTAACAATATATACATTAGATAGATTAAATCAAATATGTTACAACCAGGTTGAAGAGTGGGACGTAACCCATATTAACCTTCTCCCCCGAAAACATATATACAAAAAATAAAACCATATCATTATTCATTTTATTTTATTATTGTTGTTTTTCGATGATGTAGAATTTATTCACACATGACAGTGGTACAGATTTCATAATAAGATACATATTACATTGTATTTAACACCATGTTCACACATTGCATTTTCACAAACTTATAATGTAATTCATGAGCGATAGTATTAAATCTTCAGGAGTATGACAATATGACTACACTCTGTACACTATACATACATGTATATAACATATGTAATGTCGATTTTTTTCAAACATAATATGACAATTATATATAGAAAAGATTAATAATCGAAAAAGTTGGTCTTGTAAGAAACTTTGAGAAACGTGCCGACAAACTGAGTGGATAAGAAAGAGATTAAACCTATACGAATAAGACGAAGAAGGAACGAGATAAAATAAAATAAAAATCTATACACGCAAATCTGTAACTTGCATACATTTCATAGTAGTATATAAAGGGTATTATAGGTGATATTGACCCTGGAAATTTACATATGACCTTTGTGATGTCACTCCCGGTTCCGGACATGTGGCCGGAAGTGACCTTTGGCCCCTGCGCACAATACCGGATAAAATGATAGGATAGATCACGTGACCGGAACTGAAAGTCACATCACAAAGATCATATGCAAATTTCCAAGGTCAACGTGACCGTTAATGCCCTTTAAAAGGGTCAAGATATGTTGGTAGAAGGTGAAGGCGTTCCGCTGCTGAGCGTAGGAGCGTATTTGGTTCTGGACGGCACTGGTCTGCTTTGTCGGGACGGTGCACAAGTCAAATTCACTGTTGGTGGAGGGGCAGGACTTTGTGTGGATTAAGGACATGTTTACCCAATGATATCTCGGGCCTTAGATGTGCGCTTCCTCGATGGGACGGTCGTCGACTGGTGCGCAGTCTCGGTGGTGCAGGTCTTTTATTCCCTACTGTTCGTTGTGCTTTGGCGACCAAGACACTTCCTGCTTCTTTGATTCGGCGTTTCTGTGCTTCACCGCTGTACACATCTCCCAGGATCTGCACACTTCGTAGAGCTTGTTTTCCGAACGCTTTCACCCCACGCGTCACCAGTGGCAGGAACGTTTTGACCATGCTCTCGAGCACGTTATCAATCTCATGACCTCCTTGGATGCGTGTACCTGAAAAGACAGATAGGCCACCTCCGGCCTGATGGATATCAATTATACATGCAGCTGTGTGTGTCGCGCTTCATAATACAAAGTTGGAAGAGCGTGCTTGTCGATAATGAAATGTGACCACCACTTTCCCAATTTCGAATGCCAGAAGTCTGGTGTCCTCCCTTATATCGGCGGTGGTGATACTGATGTCAGTCTGTCGCACCAGTAGATCGAGTACGTGGTTGAAGCCCTTTGAGACCTGATCTCTGTAGTCCCCTAGCACTGGGCAGACGCTATGATGTTCTGTTAATTATTTTATTATCCCCATTATTAAACACACACACACCATCTGCGGGAGCCGCTGTGGGTATGCTTATAAAAACATTTGCGCGTATACATGGTGGGTTTCCCCAGGCAAAATACGGGGGTGGCTAGCTTCAGTTCAAAGAGCATATACCTGTGTTGAAGGGTTGTCGCAACCTCAAAGGCTTCCAACGTAAACTGGGTGCCTCCTGAGAACATCTGTCTCGCCAGGTGCCGCAGTTGCGTGGTGTCTCTCGGGGTTATAAATACCACCCGGTAGTGGTCATTTAAACTGACGTTCCGGTGCTCTTTGTTTTTACTGAATAAATTCTGCACCATGTAGATGATGACGAGCCGCCGATATGACTGCCTTTGGTAAAGAGCTGGGTGACCTGGGAATCCGTCTCCGCCATGAGATCATTCATGACCACCAAATTGTCCGGTTACAAATCGTTCAGTTTTAGTAGGGCTTCCACGAACGTGATGTTGTGCATTGCATACGTCGCTTGCCATTCTCCGTAACACCACGCGACCCGGGCAATGGGTGGGGTAATCACGACGTCGGCGTTTTGAATGAGCTTCTGAACGAAGTGCGTCTTGTAAATTTGGCACTGGGGTCTAACTTGCACTCACGACTGTTGGTTGTGTCTTTGGTGGAATGAGCAGAGTGTTGAGGTACGACATGTCGTGAACGCTGCTGTTTGTCTATAGCACTGTGTTCATGATCGAGCGTAGATTGAATGATAACAGCTGTGATTCGTGGCTTTATAGCAGTTTCATATCTGTGTTTTTTTCCAGATAACAAAGGAGTCTGCTGAAAATTTTTCAGAATTTTTGCTCTTTGTATTCTTTCAATTATTACTGATGTTTCCATTTCATGTTCATTTCTCCCGACTATTTCAATGGGGGAATTGCATTTAATATTACAAGCTATAATATTAATATATTTAGTAAAACACGTATGAATGTTTATGGTAAACTACGTTTGTTTAAAACATGTAAAAAGTTTTAAAAACGTGTCTGGAAATAGAGGTGTTTGAATTTTTCAAATAAACGTTTTTTGTGTTTTCATTTTAACGCATGTGTATATTGTAAAAGGCCTTGTGTATACCATAAAACGGAACAACATGTTTTTACGTCAATGCTGGTGTTTAGTATAAAACATACAGCGCGTTTATCATGGAACATTACGCGTTTATTTCAAAACATATTACTTGTAATATAAATGTGTCTGTGAGACGTTTTTATTAAGACATGTTTTAGTGAATTATTTTGCAGTGTACGCATCCACCAAAAGTCCGACCCGATTTGCCCTCTCTATACTACGTAATTCCTTCCCCTCCCTTCTCCAAACCTTGAACACTCTTGATAGTTTTGATTACTTAAAGGGTAGCCCAAATGGAAAATTAAACCTTTTGCGGTGGAGAAATGTTGTTGCCATATTTTCCTGAAAACTGAATCATTGTTTTGATTTTTTTTTACATTTTTGCATGAAAATATTGCTCTTGGTTGATGAGAAGCTTTCTGGAGCTGGTACAAATTTGGTATGCAAATAAACTTTTGGTGAGCTAGTTAGATAGACAGCTAAGGATTCATTTAACTTGTTTACGGAGGTGTGTTAGTTGAAATGAATTTTAAATAAATATGAATCGGATATACCTTTGGTACTTCACATTAGGTAATAAGATTACCTAACCCGTGTAATTTCCAAAATAAAGCCATTTTTAACCCGTTGATAAAGGAATCGTATTCCTATAAATAATTAGAACTTTTTAGAATTAGTTCGAAAGATGCTATAAATAAGCGCTATTATAAAGAAAAAGATTTAACTTATAGCTTTATGACAATTCTAGTATAAAACTAGCTCATTATCTTGAGTTCATTTGGTGACATCACCAAACATCATTTGCGATAAAATTCATCAATATCAGATTTAGGCTCAACCCCAAAATCTCTGTAATCGTGGCCTAAAAATGGCCCTAGAACATTGGAGTTCCTGTTCAAATTGCTAATATAGTAGTAATCAGAAAATTCAAAGCACAAAGTCACAGACAGAATTATAGGTATTATTATCATATATGCAAAAGTAAACTCGGATGTCGGAAGTCAGAATGTTTCATAGATTAACTTACTGGAACTGGCAATAATCAAGTCAAAGCTTTGGAGAAGGGGGCAAGATTTTGAAAAAGTGAAATATGTTGATAGAAACTAAATAAAAATTTGGCCAATTATTTGAGCTTAATGATACGATCTTATGATATTATCGAGCTAAATTTCCTCCCATTAATAATGAGGTGTTGAATGGAATAGAGCTACTTTCAGTAAAACCGATCAATCAACTTGTAGCGCTTTTCTTGGGATAGTGGGAATATTTGATTCATGTTATCAAATTTGAAAATATTTTGAAAAAAACGCTCAATGTTATAAACATAGGGGAGAGATCATGAGAACGAACCGGAGTTCACACGGTGGTCCACGTAGTATGTATCTGTCGCCGCCACAGGAACAAGACAGCATTGTCAAAGCATTGATGTGGAAAGGGTGGATTAATTGTGATTAATTGTAATGTATCAAATTTTGCTATTATATTATGTACGTCTTTCTAACAAATCCTAATTTGAAAACAAATTTAATGAACACCACCTAAACATCAAAAACACATGGAAAACACTGAACTAATTGCTTAATGGTAAGAAAACATCACTTCTGCCCAGCTCATTCAAAATAGATGGAACTGAAACCTCTGACTCCTCTGTAATTTCCCAGAAATGTAATGAACATTTCAGCACCGTAGCATCTAAACTAGATGCAAAGATTCCCAACACCGGGTCTAATTTTATGGACTACCTGGATACCCCCGTTCCAAACGATTTTCAGTTTACCACCGTAAAGCCTGATGATATCAAATCTACTATTGTGAACCTGCAATCGACGGCACCGGGACTAGATGGTATTAGCATGTCTCTAGTCAAACTTGTTTCAGAATATATTTCTGTTCCTTTATGTCGCATAATGAATTCATCCTTTAGCTCTGGTGTTGTCTCGGACGCTTTCAAATCTGCTAAAATCACCCCTGTCCATAAATCGGGTGATAATAAAGCACTAGAAAACTACAGACCAATTTCAGTCCTGCCCTGCTTTAGCAAAATCCTTGAAAAACTTGCAGCTAATATGATAACTAATTTTCTAGAAATCAATCAGATCATCTGCCCAAACCGATATGGTTTTCGGTCTAATCACTCAACTTCCCTGGCAGCTTGCTATTTATATGATAAATTAATAACGGCCAAAGAAGCAAAACAAACAGCATTATTACTTTCTTAGAAGTAGTATAGAAAACCCTTTTAAAGTTAACTTGACCTACTTATTTGTTCCCACCGGGGAGGATTTGAGGAGGAACTTGGTCACGTGGCGATCATGTGATCGATGGGGGAAACTACCTCCAACACAGAAGAGTTCCAATCTAGTTGGAGGTAACTCTGGGTCACTATCGTTCCGGCAACCTGTAACCTGTTGTCCCCTGGCTGTGATGGCTTAACAAATTCATTTTTTCAAAAATTCTGGCCTGAATTAAAACAATTTTATATTGAAACTATTCACTCGACTTTATCTATTGGAGAGCTCAGCCATTCTCAAAAAAGAGGAGTAATTACACTAATTGAAAAACCAGATAAAGACTTGACGGATATTAGAAACTGGAGACCGATCACTCTGTTGAACTCGGACTATAAAATTCTAGCAAAAGCCATAGCACACAGAATTAAATCTGTACTTTATTACATTATCCACGAAACTCAAACAGGATATGTTCCCGGTCGCTATATTGGTGAAAATGTTCGTTTTCTGCTGGATGTATTGGAGACTTACGAGGAGGAAGGGTATCTCCTCTTCCTGGATTTCGAGAAAGCGTTTGATTCCATCGAACATTCGCATATATTCAACACTATGAAAGCCTTTAACTTTGGGGAAAATACAATAAAGTGGATTGGAACACTGTATAAAAACACCAACAGTTGTATTGTAAATAAAGGGTCTTCTACCGGCTGGTTCACCAATCAACGAGGTGTTCGTCAAGGCTGCCCGTTGTCTCCGTATATATTCATAATTTGTTCCGAATTAATAAATTACAAAATTAGACAATCCAAGGATATTACCGGTCTAAAATTTGCTAATGGTAAGGAAGTAAAGGGAATATCTTTTGCAGACTCATACACTAGGGAATACAAACTCTGTTGAGGCATGTCTTTCGCTGTACAGAAATTTGAAAACCATTAGTGGCCTGAAAATAAATATAGAGAAGTCATTTCTTGCAAACATTAATAAAAAATCCAAGTTTTCTTCTGATAGCACCAAACTCAATGAAGGTGTCAAATCACTGGGTATAAAGCTAAGCAAAAATTATGATAAACTGCAAAAAGAGAATCTTGAACCGAACATAGGGAAAATGAAGCAAAGATTTAACATCTGGTCTGGGAGAGGGTTAACGCCTCTTGGTAAAATTTTACTCTCAAAATCTGAAGGTATATCTCGTTAATATACCAAGCTAGTGTTATACCTATTATTAGCAGTTATATAAGAACTGTAAACAAGGGATTATTTAGTTTCATCTGGGGATATGGCAGAGAAAAGGTCAAACGTAGGATAATGATAAATAATGAATGCTTTGGGGGATTGAATGCTCCAGACACTTTAATGAACAAAGCCATAAAATTAGTAGGGTTAAAAAGGTTCTTCTCTGACAAGGATAGCTTCTGGAAAATTATACCTGCAGCTATTTTCAATAAACTTGGTGGAATAGAATTTTTACTATGCAATTTTAACTCCAAGAAACTCAATGAATCTGTTCCGTTATTTTATCACCAAGTCCTTGACTCTTGGAAAGAACTGTATACTACCGAGTGTGGAATTTTTCAGCAGATTATCTGGAATAACCAGGATATATTATATTCAGGAAAGTCCTCATTTTGCGGCAATTGGTTTGATGTGGGTATTGTTTATGTTCAAGATCTGATAGACAATAATGGTAATCTTATGGATTTTAAGGGTGTTTGTGCTAAATACAACTTAACTTTCAATTACGATAATTATAAATTATGGAGAGTATTAGAGAAATCTTGTTTCACTGCTATCCAGAATAAAATACCATGTGTTAAAGAAAGTTTGCCAAAAAAATTTGACATACCCTTCATAGATGATATTATTATATCCCATCACAAGGTTTGTTGCAAATTGTTTTATCGTGCATTAGTTTTGAAGCACGCACTGCGCAAAACCATTCATCCTGGAGACCTGGACGTTGACCAACATCTTATTTGGAAACTTCCCTATGAAAGTAAATTTGAAAACAAAGTTAAAATATTACAATTCAAAATTCTTCATTCAATCTATCCCTCCGACAGTTATTTATTTAAATTAAATGTGATGTCATCTCCGAACTGTGCCCATTGTGGAAGTATTGACGTACTCGAGCATAATCTTGTTCATTGTGATGTTAAAAAGAAGTTTTGGAAGTTTTTTAACGAATGGATCGAACAGATCGTCGATCACACACTGGATCTCTCGGACGCTAACATTTTGTTCGGAATCTTCAGTAAAACATATCCCCAAGATGAAGTCCAATTACTCAACTTTTGTATTTTGTATGCTAAGTATTATTTGTACTCCTGTCATGTTAACAGATCACCGGTATATTTCATAAATTTTCTCTCCTTCTTACAATCCACTATTTTAATTTTTAGAAAAAGTAGGCTATTGAACCATAAGTTCCTTGATGAGCTATAAACTGTTAGCGAACCAATTTTGTACATATGCGTAACTATATTGTCCGCCATAATTAACGGAATATACTTAGTCTTGTATGGTACTTGATCTTGTTGAACTATCATAGTATAATAATTCACAGACGAGAAAACAATTTGTAATTACGGTATTAGAAAACCAGTTATGTTAAAAATCAGATAAATGTTTACATATCTCAGGCCCATGGAAGGCTGGGGAGGTTCAGGGAACAGTGCCACTTTTACACCACCCCGCAGAGCAGACCGAGTTCCGCTGCCGGGGAAAAAAAAAATTCAGAGTGCACGGAAGGACCTTCATGCGGGCATCCATGGGCCAGGAGCGATTGACCTCCCTGGCATTGCTACACATTGAGTTGGAGAGGGCGGGGGCTCAGCCCCCCCCACTCCCCGCCCCCAGTTTCAACAAAAGCTGGGTGACTTTTTCATGATTTTGGTCCTAATGTGACCAGATAAACAGGCCGGTTTTTTCCCCCGCGGCGCTTCGCGCCGCCCTGTAGGCCAGGTTTTCACGGAGCGGTGACTTTGCACTGGAGGGTCACGTTGCTGTTTGGGTTAAATGCTCTGATTTGCTCATTCTTCTGTTCCGTTCACAATGACCAATAACTGTTTTAGATGTTAATTTACATAGAAATTGCATTCGCTTTATTGGACGATTATCTGCTTATCAAATTTAGAAATCAAAATTGCGTTCATATTATTTCTTTTTTGTGTTCACATATTTCTCTTCAAACACGTCAGCGCTCTCCAACCCTCTGCTGAAATGTTACTTTCTTCGAGATCACTGCGTATAGTTCGAATTTTGGAAAGGAAAAAATACTTCTTTTGCATTCAAAAGTTATCAACTCAATTTTTCTTCTAAATGACGAGAAAAAATCACAAAAACAATTTCAAAATGCAGTTGATTATATAGTGATGATACGTCGTTTTGTATGCCGGAAATCGGCCAGAATGCGTCGACAGTCATCTAGGAGCGCGGAGCTTCCGGGGCCTAGGCGGCCCCTGGACCCTCGCCTGAAGTGCTATGAAAGTCGAGCCCCCCCCCCCCCCACTTTTTGGGAGCTTCCGCCGGCGCTGTACATTGTTATTCTTAACGTGATCAAGTCTTTGCTGGTTGACATATTTTCTTTATGACAGATAGCGGCGAAATATACAGTAATAAACATGGACCAGTTCCTTGATAATAGGATGGCTCAATCGGAGGAATTGCTGGCGTGATTTATCCATCTCTTTACCAGATCGTAACAAGTGTGAACTGAAATGGCACAAATATATCGGCAGGCCGGTGTGGAGGCTAACAATATCCCATATTAAGAGTGCAAGGACACATATCTCCAGATATCTCCAGAGGTAGGACACTCTTCACTCAATAAAAAGATAGGAAACGGGACACTTATCCCCGCTCTTAGCCACCACACCGGAGTGAGAAGTTAATGATAATAATCTTGATCAAAGGGAGTTTCCCATGGTTGAATATTAACCATCTCCCAGTCGACAAGATTATCATTCACACAACGAGTCGATTATAGTCATATACTGAATTTATCAGTCGGAAAAAATGCAGTTGGCGGATGTCGAAAATATGCTGTCAAAATGCGCCAGAATGCGCCATATGGCATCTAAATTTTCAAAAAATCCAGCATGCTCGCATTGGAGTTCCACTAATATTCTCTACCGAACCCCCCCCCCGTTGCCAAACCAGCCTACGGGCTTGTATCTTCACTTCCACGTGGTGTCTACACGTGTTCACTGATATTCATTGAACAGAGTAAACTGTGTCTATTGGTGCTTAAAACAATGTACCGTACGTTTAGTATATTTGACGCCTTTTGTGGTTCACCCCGTGCATCTTTAGTTACTTTGTTAATACAATTGCGCACAAATGTAACCTTTCACCAGACGCAATGTTCTTATGTAGCACATGGCTATCGAGTATGCATCCGATACATGTGTCCCTGATGTTTTGAAGATGTTCATTTTTAACGTCTAACATTCATCTTTTTTAGTATATTTTGTTTGTTTTATTTACAACTTCTTCTTATCGGTCCTTGTCAGTATTTAATTCTCGTTTCCTTTTTTTATTACAATGATTATTGTCGACATCGTGTCTTTGTCCATAGTTTAAAAAAATATACTAAATTTATATAGATGGTATAGAGTTTTCACTCGGCCATGGGCGGCTTGGAGAATTACCATTTATGTGATATATTGCTGCATAATCTGTGTATCTGAGACAGCTGTCAAAAGCCTTTCTCTCTTATTCATTGTTGTTGGCACGTGTCAATAATCGGCGCTCGATGGGTCAATTTATTATTCATCAGCGTAATTTGGTAACATTGTTCTTTTATATTTTTCACGCCAGAATGTAAATTCACAACAATGTATTTAAACTAATGGGGAATGTACTGACAAATGTCATTCTTTTTAACCCCCCCCCCCCCCATTGGTCATATTGATATTGGTCCTTGCTGGAACGTGTCAGAATCGGTCACAATTTATTTTTAAATCAAACAGAATGCTATGGTGGCTGATAGCTGCCATCGCATTCGCGCCCTCGCGACCTGTAAATTTGCAAAAATTGTAGGGGCGCGAGTGGCTCAATACTGCCATGTTCGCGCGTTCGCGGGGTCGCGATTGCGAGAATGCGCGAACACGCGAACGAGCACCGTTCGCGCGCGACTGGTGCTCGTTCGCGTGTTCGCGTGATCTCGCAATCGCGACCCCGCGAACGCGCGAACGGTACCGTTCGCGTGTTCGCGTGTCGCGCGATCGCGCCCTTCAAGAGGGCGCGATTGCGCGAACACGCGAACACGCGAACGGTACCGTTCGCGCGCGACTGGTGCTCGTTCGCGTGTTCGCGTGTTCTCGCAATCGCGCCCTCTTGAAGGGCGCGATCGCGCGACACGCGAACACGCGTACCGTTCGCGCGTTCGCGGGGTCGCGATTGCGAGATCACGCGAACACGCGAACGAGCACCAGTCGCGCGCGAACGGTACCGTTCGCGTGTTCGCGTGTTCGCGCAATCGCGCCCTCTTGAAGGGCGCGATCGCGCGACACGCGAACGGTACCATTCGCGCCTTCGCGCCTTCCTGTTCAAAAAGTGTTTGCGCATGTTCAGGGACCATCTCAAAACAGAACAATTGAAATTGTTTGTTTTATTACATTGGGATTAGATTGATAGCCTATATTCTGATCAATAATCAGACGTGTAGTTTGCTTACTGTATGTAGGCCTATCATATATATGAAATTGCAGTTTTATACACATTGTTTGACTTTATTTGTCTTAGAAAATCAAAATCCGCATTGCCGGCGACGTAGTCCGTATTTCGGTCATCGGAACCTTGCTCAATTCAATTTTCGTTTTTTTGCTTTTGGTTTCTCAAAATCAAAAATTGAAATTTGACCGTCAATTTTCAATTTTCGTTTTTCGTTTTCGGTTTCTCAAAATCAGAAATTGAAATTTGACTTTCAATTTTCGAATTTCCTTTTTCGTTTTATCTCGCGCAAAAATGAAAATCAAATATTGAAAATTGCCTCGACTTGTCCGTTTTTCGTTCTTTTTATTTTAACTTTGACGCGTCAATGTTAACTGCACACGCGCAAGGCTTATGATGTCACTTTCGGTCCGCGGAGTAGTATGGAAAGCGCAAATCGGATTGTTTAAGCAAGTGTGGAGCATAATATGGAAAACCAGTAGGGGGAAAGATTTGAGAGGTTCATTACACTATAGATCCCTGGAGCCAGGCATTCGACCTAGATTATAATGGGCCAACTGCGCATGTGCAGAAGCGAGTAGGCATTCGTGCAGCAGGTGTGATGCATTATATGGAGAACAACCGGGGTGATACACACGCTAGTTTCATTAAAGTAGGGTGGTATATTAAATACGTGGGTACCCTAATCATAACCCCCAAAGGAACTTCCCGCGTCGATGCATTGAAGCGTTTGACACCCGCACTTAAAGCGTTGAAGCGTTTTTGACGATGAACGTTGACGGGCATCTGAACGCTCCAACGATCCAGGTCCCAAAAATAGAGAATGGAGATTGGACCTGAAGCATTCAGACGTCTGGCATCAAACGTGGCGATTGTGTGCTTGTTTGAAATGGTGGTTTCTTGCCCTATGCGGATTTCGCGGCCCATCACCGCGATGCTTACTCTTATTGATATTACATCTTTATTGGTATCTGTATAAATACTATATTTCAAATCAATAACAAATAGCGGTTGTGTGCATGAATGCTATTCGCTTTTGTAGCTCTCTAAACATCTATTTTTAGAAATGAGAAAATCTAAGACTGCGTCCTGATTGGCTCAGGCCTCAATGTCAATGAGAACAGCGGGATTCTACCTATCCAGACCTGTCTGGTGCATCTTCACAAGTCCAGGTAAATCGTGAACCCTCGCACAGATTTACCTGGACATTATTGATGATTCGAGTGAGTTTTTGAGTCGTTGCCTCAATCTCGAACATTTCATCCCCCGGGGTTATTTTGAATTAGCATGTCGGTATCCCAAGCCGGCGGTTTTTACTTTGACTCTCGACGACGATTTCAACCTGACATCAAAGTTATGCCAGCGATGTTACATCTCAAACCGTGCAGCTAGTGGATTGGCGTAATGAGCTAGCTGAGCCTGTTCAGTAATTGGTTTGATTTAGAGGATACCCCTTGTTCTTTGTTTTATCCAGAACTACCGTGGGCAACTAATCAAGGCAATGTATAGATAACCTAACAAATCGATCATTACACTGACTCCCGAGGATGGCCTGGTGGACCACATGCCTCTCACGCTCCACACCGCTTATATATCACGATTTGCGTTTTCTATTCTACTCGTCGTACCTGAAGTGACATCATAACCCGTCCACGTGCGAACTTAACATTGATACGTCAAAGTTAAAATAAAAAAAAAACGAAAAACGGACAAGTCGAGGCAATTTTAAATATTTGATTTTCATTTTTGCGTGAAGTAAAACGAAAAACGAAAATTGAAAATTGACGCTCAAATTTAAATTTTTGATTTTGACATCACAGAAACAAAAACGAAAATTGAAAATTGACGGTCAAATTTCAATTTTTGATTTTGGGAAACCGAAAACGAAAAACGAAAATTGAACTGTGCAAGGTTACACGGACCTAGCATCTGTCGAGCACATATTTGATTATTGTGAGCTGAAATAGGCTAATAACGTTAACGTAACACAATAATCTAATTTTGTAGTTCCAAGATTCAATACACATAGTCTGCTTGAGATGGTCCCTGGGCATAATTTCCGCACATGCGGAAACACTGAACCGGAAGGCGCGAACGCGCGAATGGTGCTCGTTCGCGTGTTCGCGCTATCTCGCAATCTCGACCCCGCGATCGCGCGACACGCGAACACGCGAACGGTATCGTTCGCGCATTCGCGGGGTCGCGATTGCGAGATCGCGCGAACACGCGAACGAGCACCATTCGCGTCTTCTCGTGTTCGCGCAATCGCGCCTTCAAAGAGGGCGCGATCGCGCGACACGCGAACGCGCGAATGGTGCTCGTTCGCGCGCGAATGGCGCTCGTTCGCGTGTCGCGCGATCTCGCCCTTTTTAAGGGCGCGATCGCGCGACACGCTAACGGTACCATTCGCGCGCGAACGAGCACCAGTCGCGCGCGAACGGTGCTCGTTCGCGTGTTCGCGCATTCTCGCAATCGCGACCCCGCGAATGCGCGAACATGGCAGTATTGAGCCACTCGCGCCCCTACAATTTTTGCAAATTTACAGGTCGCGAGGGCGCGAATGCAATGGCAGCTATCAGCCACCATAGAATGCAGCAACTTTAACCTGGAAATTTGTATTGGAATAACGGAACGATTGTCAGTAAAATTATTACGTTCTGGCTATATGCATTGTTTTATTACAGTATCAATAATATAATACCTTTGCCCCGTATTCCATGGCCACGTGGAACTGTAGGGGTTGCTTGTAAAACCGTGGCTATACCATCCGGTAATAAATGCTCAATGGTTTGTCCAGGGCTTAACTAAAAAAAAAAAAAAATGTAACCTTTGTAATCTTCCGCGGGTATGCGGTCTGGTGGTGATGCGGTCGCTAGAAAAAGCTTCCGCGGAGAAAAAGTAGTCCCTAGACTTGAAATACGCTGCATGGTCCGATTGGGTCGAGTGAGGTATCAACGTGAAGCATTCGTGAAGGGGCATCCAGTCATGGGTGGGTGCATGTACAATTTCTCCGAAAAAAAAAGCGGAACACGGACTTTACCCCTAAACTAGGGGAAAACACCTATCAACCCTAGCCAAAAGGGCTAATATCGGTCCCCGGGCTTATTGGGACCTGCCTATCGAGTCTATGGGGTGGGTGCATGTGAAATTTCTCCGAAAAAAAAGCGGAACACGGACTTTACCCCTACAATAGGGGTCTGTATTATACAATATAAGGGGAAATGCCTGTATGGGGTATGGGGATGGTCAATTTTTTTTCGTGGCCTTTACTATGGCTCCTGGGGCCTCGTTTTTCTCGTCTCGCCAAGAAAATGACAATGGGAAGGGTCCCGGAGCGAATCGGTGAAATTTTTGTGAAAAGTCACCGAGGTCTTTATATAGGCTCATACTGGCTATATGGGGGGAGGGGTGGTCAATTTTTTTGTGGGCTTTACTATGGGTTGTGGGGTCTCGTTTTTCTCGTCTCGCCGAGAAAAACACAATGGGAGGGGTCCCGGAGCGGTGAAATTTTTTGAAAAAGTCACCGAGGTCTGTATATAGGCCTATAGGCTGGCTATGGGTGGTATAGGTCCAACCTGGAAAATTCACACACGTTCATTGTAATATGGCTTGTTTGGTCTTGTTTTTCTCGTCTCGTCATTTAGAACATGATGGGAGGGGTCCCGGAGGTAAGCGGTGAAATTTTTGGGACAAGTCACCGAGGGCTGTATATAGGCCTATATAGGTTGGCTATGGGGGTATAGCTTCCACCTGGGAAATTCACACACGTTCATTGTGATATGGGTTGTTTGGTCTTTTTGAAAAAAAGTCACGAAGGTCTGTGTAGGCCCATATGCCTATACTGCATGGCTATGGGGGTATAGGACCGATGAGGTCATCTGTGACGTCATCGGTGACGTCATCAGTACGAGTAGTAGCGAAAGGGGACATTTTGGGGCAGTGAAGGATGGATTAGTAGGCTAAAAGTGCATTTCGAGCCCTTTTGACCTAGCGGTGCAAGGCGCAATGAGAGTATGCGCGTGTGTGTGCATGTATGCTTGAGTGTACGCGTGTGAGTGTGCTTTCGTGTGTGTGCGTCTGTATGTGTGTATGCATGTGTGTGTGTCTGTGTGTGCGTGTGTGTGTGTGTGTGTCGCCGTATGCAGGCGCACGCTCCTGTGGTGAACCATGTACCCTATAACCGTAGGGCATAGGGTATACCACCAAGCACAGATAACATGTACTCTGCGCATGTCCATGTATTCTGATCATGCACATGTAGATTGGTGAGAGAACAACAACAACAAGGATGACAGGTCAATCATTTTATTTTCCCCTCCAGTACATCATACCCAAGCTGGGGAAGCCGCGTGGGTATGTTTGCAATATAAGTAGCCTTTTGCCCAATCAGAGGGCGCCATTTGCATTTGTCATATTCGTTCCTGCCCTTTAGATGTATTCTTGTCCAATCAGAAGTCGCCTTTTCAGAAAGTTCCATCTTCGGCCATGTTCGCTCTGAACCGTTTTGTTCTAATCATCGTCAGGCAGGCCAGGATACCGTTGAGGCAACATATCCTCAAATAGTTGTTTGCGTATTCTGAGTATTTATCAGTGCATGGGTGATTACATTCACCCGATGGGAAGATTCCGTAATTTGGTCACGAAGAACGTAACATTTTTCACCCTCTCTACCACCCATTGCAAGTTGGGGCGCTGTTCATAGGCCCATCCCAAGACATCCAATTGTTCCACTTGGTCCAGCATCATCTCTAGCGACGCCCGGTTAATGGTGGTAAACGGTAATGATGTTACTGCTCGGGTAAAAGTATCGGACTTGGCCTGTCTCCTTATGCTGCAGTACATAACCAAACGCCAGATTTAATTTGAAGGACGTAGCTTGGTCATTGAAGATGGCTTCCACGTAGCTGCGTAGACGGGCGAGGGTGGTCAGTCGGAAACTGTAGATATCTTGAATAGGGCGATGGCGGTGGAAACAGTGCCGTACCATGGGCCAATGGCGCTGATAGATGTCACTCACTGGATGGGCGTCCTGTAAGAGATCGCTGGGAACATTTATGGGCTCGTCTGGAAAATGTTCGATGTTGTCAGGCGTCTGACTGGGAACAGTAATGATAGGGACCGGCTGGATATCTAGGCTCTTCTGAACTGTGGGTATAGGGGGCTCTCCGTGTTCGAATCCCCAGTGGCATTCGTCTCCCTGGGCTCATCTTTACTAGGTCTGACCCTCATGGGTGCCTCTTTAGTGGGAACTTGTCGCTCATACCGTGGTGACGGGCCATGAATCAAACGTTGGTGATGTCTTAACTGACTGGGTCGTTTGAAGAGTTGACCTGTGAGATCACTTCCGCTTCTGTTCACGTGACCGGAACTGACCTTTGACCCCTGCGCGCAATTTTTATCCGGTATTGTTAGCACGCGTAGGGGTCAAAGGTCGGTTCCCGTCACGTGAATGGAAGCGGAAGTGACCTCACAGAGGTCATATGCAAATGGCACTTCCGAGATCTGAGCTCCACAGGCTTTTGAGCTCCAAGAGCTCCGATCCAAGAGCTCTGCCACACGGGAGCTCCCACTACCACCAACGGGCGTTGACGCCCGGTGGTGGCGGTGGCGGTGGTGGTGGTGGTGGTGGAATGTGGTGGTGGTGGTGTGCGTGGGTGGTGGTAGTGTGTGGTGGTAGTGGTGGTGGTGGTGTCTGTACATATAAGAATTATGCAAATGTCCCTTCCGAGCTCCGATCCAAGAGCTCTGCCACACGGGAGCTTCCACTACCACCAACGGGCGTTGACGCCCGTCAATGCCCGGTGGTGGCGGTGGTGGTGGTGGTGGTGGAATGTGGTGGTGGTGGTGTGCGTGGGTGGTGGTAGTGTGTGGTGGTAGTGTTGGTGGTGGTGTCTGTACATATAAGAATGATGCAAATGTCCCTTCCGAGCTCTGAGCTCCACAGGCTTTGAACTCCAAGAGCTCCGATCCAAGGTCAGTTCCTGGTATTCTGGTGTTCCTCTCATCTGTCTGTATCATGGCACACGACGACATACACACACCTACCCACAGACGTATACACACACATGCTGCATACACACACACACGCACACACACACCAACACACACACGCACACAGACGCATACACACACATACACGCACACACACGCACATGCACGCACACCCACACACAATATGACTGACTATTCACATGCAGGACATGAGAGCTTCTGGACCTGGGCCTGATGGAAGTCTGAGATGGTAATACATTCGTGAACATCCGGGCACTTTTACATCCGGGTACATCCGAGTTCTTGTACAGCCCTGACCGTAGAACATCCGGTTACTCCTATGTTGGCCTGTAAGAGCCGAAAGTTTCACGGCATTCATCATTTCCAGATCCACAGCCGATATGTTCTCTTGCACAACTTGCTCGAAGCGCTTTCAGTTTGCGTTTGCGTTGTCACACACGTGCACACCACGAAGTACCCAAGCATACATGTGCGGATTGTGATATAGCCTTTAAGCATCCCAGTCAATTGAGTCGTCACCGAAATGTCATACACGGATCACGCTCGCCACTCCCGAGACCGGATATTTCAGTTTCTATCGGAATGCATCTGAGAATAGAAGAACCCATGGAGGTCGATTCGCCGCATTGTATTGAAGAGCCGATTGAGCTTGATCTCAGTGTTGAATGAGAGAAGTAAGAGTTTCGAGCTTCGGTATCATGGATTGCCCGAAGACGTTTAGGTTACACTGAACGAAGATTGAACTTTCTGAAATGATGGCTTCTGATTGGTCGATAGGACAGTCACCTCCCCACTTACTATAAATACGGAAACACGCATGTTAGATGTACATTTCTCACAACCAGACCCAATGAAATGGAAAAGCCAGCCAATTCCAAGGCAGACGAGCAATCGTTGAAGATTCACGAAAAGGTGCCGGTTCCCGCTCGACTCCACAAACGAGTTACCAAAAGATATCTGCCCATAACTATGGGAATGATAGATGATTTCTTCAGTGTGGGTTTTAGCTCAACCAGGGGAGAGCCCGGAGATCTCCGCTACCATCGCCAGCTATGCCTGACCTGCCTTGGAGGTGTATCCTAGGCCGGATGTGATCTTTGCATGAGGAGAGAGGAAATTTTCCAGTGGGCGAAGTGAATTGAACATCCGTCTACTTTTACATCCGGGGACTTTTACATCCGGGTTCTTGTACATCCGGGATCTTGTCGCTGACGTGTGCTTGCTAGAAAAGGAAAACGGCCTGGCCATTTCATCAGACACTCTGTCAGCCACCAAGATGTTATCTTGCACAACTTGCCAGAAGCCATTTACTCGCCCACAAGATTTGCGACGACATGAATCCTCCATCCACAACGGTGCACCATATACTTGTATAACCTCATTTAATCGGGAAGATGCTTTACATCGCCACGAACGCTCACTCCACGAGGGCGCGATGGAACAATACAACGGTTGTGGTCAACTCTTCAAACGACCCAGTCAGTTAAGACAGCACCAACGTTTGTTTCATGGCCCGTCACCACGGTATGAGCGACAAGTTCCCGCTAAAGAGGCACCCATGAGGGTCAGACCTAGTAAAGATGAGCCAAGGGAGACGAATGTCACTGGTGATTCGAACACGGAGAGCCCGCCTATACCCACAGTTCAGAAGAGCCTAGATATTCAGCCGGTCCCTATCATTACTGTTCCCAGTCCGACGCCTGACAACATCGAACATTTTCTAGACGACCCATAAATGTTCCCAGCGATCTCTTACAGGACGCCCATCCAGTGAGTGACATCTATCAGCGCCATTGGCCCAAGATACGGCACTGTTTCCACCGCCATCGCCCTATTCAAGATATCTACAATTTCCGACTGACCACCCTCGCCCGTCTACGCAGCTACGTGGAAGCCATATTCAATGACCAAGCTACGTCCTTCAAATTAAATCTGGTGTTTGGTTATGTACTGCAGCATAAGGAGACAGGCCAAGTCCGACACTTTTACCCGAGCAGTAACATCCGGGTCTTTGACCAACCGTTTACCATCATTAACCGGGCGTCGCTAGAGATGATGCTGGACCAAGTGGAGCAATTGGATGTCTTGGGATGGGCCTATGAACAACGCCCCAACTTGCAATGGGTGGTAGAGAGGGTGACCAATGTTACGTTCTTCGTGACCAAATTACGGAATCTTCCCATCGGGTGAATGTAATCACCCATGCACTGAAAAGTACTCAGAATACGCAAACAACTATTTGAGGATATGTTGCCTTAACGGTATCCTGGCCTGCCTGACGATGATTAGAACAAAACGGTTCAGAGCGAACATGACCATCTAAAGGACAGGAACGAATATGGCAAATGCAAATGGCGCCCTCTGATTGGACAAATGGCTACTTATATTGTAAACATACCCACGCGGCTCCCCCAGCTTGGGTATGATGTACTGGAGGGGAAAATAAAATGATTGACCTGTCATCCTTGTTGTTGTTCTCTCACCGGTCTACATGTGCATGGATATACTCAGAATACATGGACATGCGCAGAGTACATGTAATCTGTGCTTGGTGGTGTACCCTATGCCCTACGTGTTATAGGGTACATGGTTCACCACAGGAGCGTGCGCCTGCATACGGCGACACACACACACGCACACACAGACGCATACACACACATGCATACACACACACGCACACACACGCCCCAATACACACACGCACACATACAGACGCACACGAACACACACACGCGCATGCACGCACACACACACCCACACGCGTACACACACACACGAAAGTATACATACACGCGTTCACACACACGCACGCATACACCAACGCACACATAGAGACGCACACGAATACACACACGCACACATACAGACGCACACACACACACCCACACGCACACTCCTACACACACACACACACACACACACACGCACACACACGAAAGCACACTCACACGCGTACACGCAAGCATACATACACACACACGCACACACACGCGCCCATACTCTCAATGCGCCTTGCGCCGCTAGGTCAAAAGGGCTCGAAATGCGCTTTTAGTCTACTAATCCAACCTTCACTGCCCCAAAATGCCCGCTTTCGCTACTACTCGTACTGATGACGTCACAGATGACGCGGACATGCCTCAAATCGGGATGTACACCCCGAGAGCTACAACATGACACCTCCCAGGACGCATTCGGACCAAGGATGGTCCCTCTCTGCCCCAAAGTGTTCACTTCCGCTACTACTGATCGTCACCGATGACGTCACAGATGACGCGAACATCCGTCAAATGAGGATGTACACCCCGAGAGCTACAACATGACACTTCCCTAGACACATTCGGACCAAAGATGGTCCCTCTCTACCCCAAATACCTTCCTGTACTGCCCTAAAATGCCCACTTTCGCTACTACTCGTACTGATGACGTCACCGGTGACGCGGACATCCCTCAAATCGGGATGTACACCCCGAGAGCTACAACATGACACTTCCCTAGACACATTCGGACCAAAGATGGTCCCTCTCTACCCCAAATACCTTCCTTCACTGCCCCAAAATGCCCACTTTCGCTACTACTCGTACTGATGACGTCACCGATGACGTCACAGGTGACGTGGGCAGCCCTCAAATCGGGGTCTACACCCCGAGAGCTACAAGATGACACCTCCCACGACGCATTCGGACCAAGGATGGTCCCTCTCTACCCCAAATATCATCCTTCAGTGCCCTAAAATGCCCACTTTCGCTACTACTCGTACTGATGACGTCACCGATGACGTCGCAGGTGACGTGGGCAGCCCTCAAATCGGGGTCTACACCCCGATAGCTACAAAATGACACCTCCCACGACGCATTCGGACCAAGGATGGTCCCTCTCTACCCCAAATACCTTCCTTCACTGCCCCAAAATGGCCACTTTACTTACTACAACCAACTGCGCATGCGAAGATTGACGCGACTTGCACTTCAAAGCACACCATTCTGACTCTAACCCACACAAGCTTCACTTTGACACCTTCCACGACCCATTCGTACCCATAGCGGTCCATCTCTACCCCAAACACACACCCATACCCCAAAAATGCCTGCTTGCGGCAATATTACGGCCAGACTGCGCATGCGCAACCTATTCAAAACGGACGAACCATTGGTCCAGTCGGACGCTCCTCCACAAGAGCTTCAAAATAAGACCTCATACGACATCATAGGACCATTAGGGATTCACCTAGCCTCCAAAATGTCCACCCCGTATGGGCCTATACCCCATAGCCATGCAGTATAACAACCCATATCACAATGAACATGTGTGAATTTCCCAGGTGGAACATATACCCCCATAGCCAACCTATAGGCCTATATACAGCCCTCGGTGACTTTTCCCAAAAATTTTACCGCTTACCACCGTGTTCTAAATGACGAGACGAGAAAAACAAGACCAAACAACCCATATCACAATGAACGTGTGTGAATTTACCAGGTTGAACCTATACCCCCATAGCCAGCCTATGGGCCTATATACAGCCCTACCCGGTACTTTTCCAAAAGATTCACCGCTTACCTCCGGGACCCCTCCCATCATATTCTAAATGACGAGACGAGAAAAACAAGACCAAACAACCCATATCACAATGAACGTGTGTGAATTTCCCAGGTTGAACCTATACCCCCATAGACAGCCTATGGGCCTATATACAGCCCTACCCGGTACTTTTCCAAAAAATTCACCGCTTACCTCCGGGACCCCTCCCATCATATTCTAAATGACGAGACGAGAAAAACGAGACCAAACAACCCATATCACAATGAACGTGTGTGAATTTCCCAGGTTGAACCTATACCCCCATAGCCAGCCTATGGGCCTATATACAGCCCTACCCGGTACTTTTCCAAAAAATTCACCGCTTACCTCCGGGACCCTTCCCATCGTGTTCTAATTGACGAGACGTGGAAAACAAGACAAAACAACCCATATCACAATGAACGTGTGTGAATTTTCCAGGTTGGACCTATACCACCCATAGCCAGCCTATAGGCCTATATACAGACCTCGGTGACTTTTTCCAAAAATTTCACCGCTCCGGGATCCCTCCCATTGTGTTTTTCTCGGCGAGACGAGAAAAACGAGACCCCACAACCCATAGTAAAGCCCACAAAAAAATTGACCACCCCTTCCCCCATATAGCCAGTATGAGCCTATATACAGACCTCGGTGACTTTTCCCAAAAATTTCACCGATTCGCTCCGGAACCCTTTCCATTGTCATTTTCTTGGCGAGACGAGAAAAACGAGACCCCACAAGCCATAGTATAGGCCACGATAAAAATTGACCATCCCCATACCCCATACAGGCATTTCCCCTTATATCGTATAATACAGGCCCCCTATTGTAGGGGTAAAGCCCGTGTTCCGCTTTTTTTTCCGGAGAAATTTTACATGCACCCACCCATGACTGGATGCCCCTTCACGAATGCTTCACTTTGATACCTCACTCGACCCAATCGGACCATGCAGCGTATTTCAAGTCTAGGGACTACTTTTTCTCCGCGGAAGCTTTTTCCAGCGACCGCATCACCACCAGACCGCATCACCGCGGAAGAATACAAAGGTTACAGGTTGCCGGAACTATAGTGACCCAGAGTTACCGCCCCCTAGATTGGAACTCTTCTGTGTTGAAGGTAGTTTCCCCCATCGATCACATGATCGCCTCGTACGTGATCAAGTTCCTCCTCAAATCCTCCCCGGGGGAACAAATAAGTAGGTCAAGTTAACTTTAAAAGGGTTTTCTATACTACTCTTAGACCTCTCCAAAGCCTTTGACATCAGTAAACTTATTCACTATGGACTCAGAAATTTGTCAAATCACTGTCTTGAAAGTTGGTTTAAACACATTTATTGCAAACACTGTTTACAATGGGGGCACAATGAGCCCAAGGCTCGTTAGCGTGTCCCCCTATATGTATAATATGATACATGTTGTTTAAACGGATACATTTATAATGTAAAAAGCAGAAGAGTCGGGACATTATTTCTTAAATTGCTTGCTTCTGTAACAGACGTAGATTGTGGGAGGAAAAGGAATAGTGAGAGACAAAAAAGTGTGATAATATTGTAAATACGAGGTTCTTAAATATAAGAAAAGAAATGAGGGAGCGCCATTTGTCGAGTGTACGCTCGATGTGAGCCGCCTGCATGTCACGGTCGAAATGTGATTATGAACACTAGAATCGCTTAGTGTCTGTGATAAATGATCCTAACTTAGCATTTTTGAACATCGATGTTTTGGGGAATTGTTTTGTCGTAAAAGCCAAACAACAGAGTGTGAATATCATACAAGATGGGGGGATTAGAATCATTCAATATAATTGCAGAGAGTTTAGCAAGGAAAGAATGTCGTTGAGTAAAGAAGAGAGGGCAGTGTAAGAAATAATGCTCGGGAGTTTCATTCAAAAGCCCACAAATACATTTTGGGTCTACTATTAAATGATTGTTGAATAGATATTCCTTCAGATTACTGCAACCATTTCTTATTCGGCACAGGATTATATTATTTTCCCGTGATCCAACATAATACCATGGAGGAGGGGTGGATATGGGATACATGTGCATAACATTACGCTTGAACTCGACGAGTGTGACTGAATTTCTTAAGGGTCCGGCAGAGTATTCCAATCGCGCACAGTCGCTGGAAAGAATGAATTGTAGTACAGCGTAGTTCTACACCGAAGTGGTGTGAACTGGTTAGTATTACCACAGGCCCCCAAAACAAGAGTTTTGGGGAGTGTGGCCGGTGGTATTACGGTGAAGCGTATATATATATATAACTTTATTTACTGAGGGTTTACAAAAATACTCAGTCAGTTTGAAAAACTGTTCTTCCCTGAGGCTCTCTAACAACAAGACAATTACAAAGAAATAAGCTATCATAATTACACACATACATGTATAAAACAAATCTTAAGGAAAATAAGGATATTTTTGTTTTGCGGTAAACGGGACACAAAAAGTGTCGAAATATGGGGTCTCTATATATAACCGCATGCTTTATATAAAACTACATCAAGGTCTGAAACGCACTTTGGGTGAATCGAGAAATAAACGGTTTGCCGCCAAACAAAATACATCAGCATATTCTACAAGTATCACTTTATATATTCCCGTCGTCAAATTAGTAAATTTGTGCAATTTTTTACCTTTGCCGGGCGATTCAAAATCCAAAGTAATTGTCCATCCATCCCGGAACAGCGAGATGATGGGGCGCTTCTTTCTCAATTCTGATTGTTCAGTCGCGATACGCCTCCAGCAAGAGAGGTCACACACTGATCAGCTGACCAATCAGAATTGAGAAAGAAGCGGCCCATCATCTCGCTGTTCCGGGATGGATGGACAGTTACGTTGGATTTTGAATCGCCTGGCAAAGGTAAAAAATTGCACAAAATTACTAATTTGACGACGGGAATATATAAAACGATACTTGTAGAATATGCTGATGTATTTTGTTTTGCGGTAAACGGTATATTTCTCGATTCATTCAAAGTGCGTTTCAGACCTTGGTGTAGTGTTATATAAAGCATGGGGTTATATATAGAGACCCCATATTTCGACACTTCATCGTTTTACCACCGCCCCCCCCCCCAAAAAAACTCTCGTTTTGAGGGCCTGTGGTATTACGAATGTTGTATGGATTGCGATTGTGGGTCAGTAATGGGAGATAACTATGCAAATATGACAGAGACATTCCATGTACTATTTTATAGAACATAGTAAGGCGGTGTATTTGGCGCCTTTGGGACAATTTTTCAAAACCAGCTTCAATATACATATTTTCTGAGGAACAACTACGTGTAACTCCAGTAATTATTCTTAGGGATTCTTGAATAACTTGAAAGTTACTTAACAAACAGAATGCAAAGTGTCTCTTTTAACGGTACCATAGCTCTTCCTCAGAACATTACATGTGGTGTACCACAGGGTTCTATTCTAGGGCCAATTTTATTCCTTATCCACATTAATGATATATCAAATGTGTCCAACTTGCTACATACTATATTTTTGCGGATGTTACTAGCCTTGTCTATTCCACCGAAAATATTGTTGATGCTATTAATATAATGATGTCTGAACTTGATAAAATATACACCTGGCTTTTATCAAACCGCCTGTCATTAAATATCAAGAAAACGAAATGTATGGTCATTAAACTAAATAACAAACCCTTACCCGTTTATGCCCCACCGTTGCTCATCTCTGGAATTGAAATCGAAATTGTCAATGAATTTAAATTTCTCGGTATTGTTTTTAATGATAAACTGAAAGTATCTCGTAATATAGGAATCATAATCATATTAAACATTCCCTTAATAAGAAAACTAAATAATAATAAAAATGTACTCTACTATTCCATGATTTATTCATACTTGTCCTACGGAAATATCTTATGGGGAAACACCTATGTTACTCATCTAAATCCATTGTTCTCACTACAGAAAAGAGTTATAAGGGTGATAACTTTTTCGAAAAAACTAGACCATACACAACCTCTATTCGTTGCTTTAAAGATTCTGACACTGTATAATTTGAATCTCTATCTCTCACTGAATCTTGTACACAATTTCATCTACCATACTAACAAACTACCTTTTAACTTTCAAACATATTACATTAGACAATCAGACATACATCAACATAATACTAGAAGCCAAGATACAAATCTGTACCGGCCATTTTATCGTTCAAACTTGTTTTATCACTCTATCAAAACATCAGGACCTCGGGAATGAAACAATCTGCCCTCCACGATAAAACATTTGAATTCATCATCTCTTTTTAAATCAAAGCTGAAAGCATATTTAATTGAACGTAGCCGCCATAATTAAAAATTCTGCCACAGTGTGCATTTGGTCAGTCACTCATTTATCACATATCACCTGCCACAAGTAGCTTAATAAAATATTATCATTTATTTATAGAGGGATAGAACAAGCCCCATGGGCTTTTATTCCCGCTTCAATAGAGCGGAACAGAGGAATAGCACCGATATATCTACCCGCTTACGATCTCAACAAACCAAACGAACTGACGACAAATACCCAAAGCCCCATTTGGGTGAGCCGTGCCGCATTGGGATGGGGTGCAGGTTTCCTCGAGTATGGCGACAAAGTACTATACCGGGGCTTTTCCTGGCCGGCGGTGGGGCAGAAAAGAACTAAAAATAATAATGCAGAGAATAATGGAACTTTAAAATAACTGTCAATTACTATTTAATACTTGTTTACTTTTGTATATACTCCTTTTCCACCACTCCATGTACATAGAACTTTACCTTGTAAATAGTCGTTATTCCTACGAAGTAGGCTACAGATCGCAAATTGTCCGGTAATGAGTCAGTCAGTCCATACGAATCCTTTCGTCGACGAAATAAGGAGAACCATTGACATTAGAACCTTTATTTTTGGCATGAACGTGCATTAGGGCATTGTTACCAGCAAGTTCTGATCTGAAATAATTCTGATTAAAATTAGATTTATAATTAACACTTCAGTATATTGTTATAGATATATGTAAACTGTAGCCTTTAACGTGTATCCTATTTCACATCCAAACATTTCATCATTTACCACATCAGGCTTCAAATTCAGGTCAAATTACCCACTGATGGTGAAGTATCCTACATCAACCAATTAGCCTCGTGCAATAACCCAGCAGAAGAAAGAACGATGTGGTATCATCCTTCAGATTAGTCTGTGTGAACAATGATAACAGTTTACTGAGGGTGAAACAAAGCCATGACGGCTGTTTAAAGGGTCTTAATTTATTTTCTTTGGGTAGAATTTAACTAGATAAAGTAACTTTGATCATCATGCCAAGAAAACTGTTGCTCCAGCGTTTTATCGCGTTTAATGAGTATCAGTTACCACCACCGAGTCCTGTCCGGCTAAAAATACATTCCACTGTATGCCACATGGCCCTATTACTGAGGTTAATCTTAACGTGCATCTGGGACAATTCCACAATTGCCCGACAGCATAGGCCTACTGCATATACCCTCAAACAATCAGCGCTGTTTGCATAACTTAAATTGTTAAACCATACCATTGAAATAATATAGCAGAAAACATTGATGTGAGTTATGATATGTACACTATGACCAAAGACATGTTCATAATGTGCTAATCGGATAGTTAGGACAATCATTACTTTGCATCAGAGAGTGTGTGACTTGGATTCAGGGGTTAAGACTTTGGAGGGAAATACAATTTTGACAGCAGAAATATGACCCCGCCATTTGCTGATTAGAGCGATAAAACAGGGTAGGCTAAATGGACCCTTTTCAATGCAGTATTTCGTGGCATGGATGTGAAAATATGAGGACATACTTTGGGGGGTTTTTGTACCTCTTGAATATTGACTATATATCACACTTGCATATAATTTGAACAAAAAATTACATGTGTAAACAAAATATGTCTAAATTTCTCCTGTCATTTCAAATCTTGAACCATTTTGATTCCTTGATTAGGGGATACAGAATCACTGCCACGGAGTGTGTTGGTGTGTCACAGCAATGCAATTCCGATTCACACAACGAAGCTGAGGTGGTTTAACGTTTATCAATGAAGAAATCACCGATCAACCGCCATAGAATATAATGTGAAACAAGAAAACCGGAATAGTACATTCATCAGATTGCCGATACCCAAAATGTGTTGTCTCATATATCTAGATAACAACGTGATGTAGAGACGCTATTTATTCGTCTTTGTACAGGTTATGCTCAGGAGAATGACATAGAATCATTATTATCTTGTGCATAGAAGGTGTTGGTCTTGAGTTGAATTACCGTAAACTACATAAATACTATCATTGTACCATAGTACTATATATAAAAATTTGTTGTATTGTTGGGAAAATAATGTGATTCAAAAGTTGTTTTGATCCTGGGCAAGGGCACTGAAAACCATTAAAGAGATGTAAATGTATTTTCACACGTAAAGCTTGAAATCTACTGAACCTATATTATTCAATCTGTTTCCTTAAATCGGCGATCGTTATTTATTTTTGGAATGAAGGCGCATTAGGAGACTGTTACCAACAAGTTCTGAGCTGACCTACTTTTGATGAAAATTTCTGGTGATTTTTGATGAAAATCACTGGCGATTCTGACTTGGGCGGTGCCCATCTTAATATAGGCAGGATTTCAACTGGGGGTGAGGATTTCCAAGAGTTCAGTTCGCGTTCGAGTCCTAATGCCTACTGTACTTCGTAGGTCCTGTGACGTTAGTCACACTGCTCATGTTATATAAAGTATAGACAAAATATATTCCAGTCAAGAATACACATGTAAATACCTATATGTAATCTTTTCGGTGGGCCGCGAAATCCGTAAGGGAAGCGGCCCTTAAAAGTCAATAAATCAATCATTACCGTTATTAATTGATTAATTAGGTTTCTCAGTGGGAGGTCGAGAGTTTAAAGGAAAGAACTTTACTCCCTTAAGGAATTGAGATAAAGAAAAAACCCAGCAGCAAATCGTTTATTTTCTTCAGTGGATGTGTGAGAGAGAACAACAGTGATAGGAATGTTTATCATTTGATAGTTTACATTCCCTTGGGCTTCAACAATATGCGATAATTATACATTACCTAGGGCTTCAACAATATGCGATAATGATCAAGATAAATTGCTAACTGTACTTGTACTATACTTTTTTGTGTTACTTTACCATTATCAGTCAATAGTTTTATTGCACGACTTTGAGACATACAAAGCATGGCAAGAGACAAAGTAGTTGAAAATATTTACATTATATACAGTGCATACATTGCGATACAACATAATCGCAATAATAAAGTAAAAGTAGTACTATTTACATAGCGTACATTATAGTAACACCAAAAATAAATAATACATAATTGCAACCTTGACCGCTAACATCAGGTATATGTCGATTTACTAGTACCTAGACAGGCCAACCTTAATTTATACAGGCCGTTTTATAAATCGCAACTCTCATTCTATTCCTGTAAAATAAAGGGACCCCGATTATGGAATTCACTACCCGTCAGCCTGAAATCTTGCGCCTCCAAGTCTGTTTTTAAATTTCGCCTAAAAAAAATCCTGTTAAACAGTTTGTGACACGGTAACCTGGTATACGTAAACTCATTGTAACCGATGTCTTACTAGTTATTTATTTACTCTGTACTCTCCTGCAATCTGTCAGTATTCATCCGAACTTCTTTATCACTAGTTAAGCATGCTCGGTTGTCTATCCAGCGCGTCACATCTATTTATGTAATTTTGCAACAACTAAATGTTTTCGTCCAAAGCATTGATTTCTCGACAAATTAGCAATAGTGGTGTTTATATCTTATTCACCGCCTCTGTATATATAATAACATTTCCATGATTTGTATATAATTTTATTTCCACAAAAACTATATATAGTCCTGTCGCTGAAATTAGCCTATGTATATTCATTTGTTAATTCGGGATAGAACAAGCCCCCTGGGGTTTTATTCTCGCCACATATGCGGCTAACTACTCATTAATGTATATTCTGCATATCTGTTTTCTCTTGCTGTGTGGTGAATAAATATTCATTCATTCATTCAGACACTCAGCTACAGAATCGAGCTAAATGAGCTGTGGATTTTGAAATCTTCCAAAAAGTTTCAAACCTGGAGATCGAACAACGGCACTAAGACAATGCTCACTCTTCGGCTTATTCTCGGAAGTATCGTATTTGGTAAGAATCATAAATTATTCCGATAAATTGTCTAACAATTTTTCAACAATTTTCTAATTTTATACATTTTAGTTATTAATACATGAGTTTAAGTTTGAAATTTGTTGTTCCTGTCATTGGTCAAGTAGCATTTTTTCACTTTGGGTAATTCCTCTTCCTGCAACTTTTACTCTCTCGGTCATTTGTCAACCTTTATTTTGTACATTCTGTCATTTCTCAGCCTGAATTGTGTACACTGGCACAATTGTCAGCCTAATAAACCCCGCCAGTAGTCAACTTCTAACCTGCAATATTAACTTGTACGTTGCCTTATCGGCGACTTCCTCATTGCAATATTAACAAGTTCGCATTTTGTCTTATTGGCAACTTCCAACCTGCGATATTAACTTGTAATTTGTCTTACTGGCATCCTCCAAGCTGTAATATTAACTTGCATATTGCTTTATCGGCAACTTCCTCACTGCAATAATAACTTGCATTTTGCTATATTTTCAACTTCCAACCTGCAACATTAACTTACCTTTTCTCTTTTAGGCAACTTTCAACCTGTGATATTAAATTGCATTTTGTTTCACTGGCAACTTGAATGAATGAATGAAATTTTATTCACCAACTAGCATAGAGAACACATATATAAATGGAGTGAAGATTACATTGTCGGGAATAAAACCCAGTTGGGCTTGTTCTATCCCAAAGATTGTATAGTATTTAGCAGCTGAGAGGATGCAGAAGGTGAATCACGGTACACGGATAAATTATCTTAGGATGTGGTACAAGGCAACGAGATAAAAATATGCAAGCTAATTAGGCATCGAGTAGAAAGGACTTCAACTTAGATTTGAATAGTGATGAGGATTTAATGACTTTAAGCGTTGAGGTTAGCTTATTGCATTCCCTGGGTCCAAATGTTCCAAGGGTATAATAAGACAAATTGGAAGAATAAAAGGGTCTGTATAAATTTAGGGCCTGGTTTCGCGTAGGATAACGGTGGATTTCATTAACTTAGTAAAGTAATTTCGAAATTGAGCTGGTATTAGTTCAGCATGATATAAGAACTTTTGGACAAAGCTTAGACTTGTATACAGATTCAAACTAAGTATAGTGGTAGGGTTTTTAATGTGGTAAACATTGGTTGGGTATGATCTCGTTTATTTGATAGAGTGATAACACGAATGGCACGCTTTTGTAGAAGTATCTACGGATTCAGGCGACTGACAAACGTGTTCCCCCACAGGACATTGCAGTAAGATAAATACGGGTAGATCATTGAATAGTAAAGAATATAAAGCGTGTTCTTGTTCACCGAATTTTTAATATAGTTAATAATACCAATGTTTCTCGCTAGCTTTTTACAGATGTAGTCAATATGATGTGTCCAGTTTAGCCTATCGTTAATAAAAATTCATAGAAATTTATAACTGTTTACTATTTCAATCTCTTTCCCGAATATAAACGAACGTGGTATATGTCGTGATGGTTTTCTCTTATTTGGTTTTACCAGCATAAGCTTACTTTTTTTGACGTTGAGAGACAGGCGGTTAGCACACAACCAGGTGTGAATCTTATCTAACTCCTGAGACATCATTTCAACAGCATGATCAACGTTATTAGAGGAGGAAACAACAGATGTATCATCCGCAAATAGAATCATTTTAAGTAAATTTGTGACGTTGGTTATATCATTTATGTATATTATAAAAAGAAGGGTGATATCCTTAGGGGATGATAAAATGTTATTATACGAGACGCGTTGCGATCTACCAGATAAGTAGCTTCTAAACCAGTCATTAATAGAGCCACGAAAGCCCTAGTGTTTTAATTTGGAGATTAATATTTCGTGATTTACTCTATCGAACGCTTTAGAGAGATCTAAGAATGTTATTGCACTAAACTTTTTAGATTCCTTAGCTGCAATTAAGGTATCATACAGAGAGGTTGCCGCGAGGGATGTTGAGTGATTGGATCGGAATCCATACTGACTATCCGAAATTATTTTGTTATTTTCCAAGAATAGAGTCATTGAATTGGTTACGAGTTTCTCAAGTATCTTACTGAGCGCAGGGAGAACAGATATCGGCCTGTAATTACATGTAGTAAAGATGGTGTGATCGCCCGATTTGAAAATTGGGGTCACCTTAGCAAATTTAAAAGCATTAGGCACAGCACCAGTTTTGAAGGATAAATTCATAATATGCGCAAGAGGAACTGAAACAGAATTTGCTACAAGCTTGACAAAAGACATAGGGATACCATCAAGGCCCGGTGAAGCAGATTTTAAAGGTGAACTGCAAAGCTTTTAATTTTATCTAAATTGTTGCTTATATACATCTTGTCTTATGTGACATAACTTTTATACGTTTTTGGGGCAATATAGTTTGCAAAATTGTACTAATAACAATATTTAAGTTATCCTGTTATAAATCCGTCTTGAAAACTTGCATCGCTTGTCTCTCTTGGTTTGTAGAACGTTTTGACGTTATAGTGGTCCCCTTCATTCAAGTTTTATTCAAATGTGACGTCATGCTACGTCGGATGAATGAACGAGGACTACTATAACGTCATGACGTTCCAAAAACAACGGGAGGCAAGCGATGACGTTTTTAGAAGTTCTGGCTCTCGGTATAAGTTTTGACTTCTTATATACCCAAAATAAAACAATAACCCACAGAACTATTACCACACACAATTGTAACAACTATATAAGTTATTGTTTTATGACATTTTAACAGAACATTGGAAAGCTTTTCAGTTCACCTTTAAGTTCATAATCACATTATGAACATCAGCAGAATTGGTACTTTCAAAATCAAAGTTTTGGGGTATAGAAGGGCCCAAGTATTCACCAAAGCTCGGTAATACGTCAGGAATATTAGAATCCAAGTTCGAGGCTACAGTGCTGAAGTATTCGTTAAATTTATCTGCTATGGTTTGAGGATCCGTGTGTTCTTCACCATCAATAATAAAAGACTGGGATATTGATGACGTTTTCCTTCGATTTAGTAGCTGAGTTAATACTTTCCAGGTTCCTTTTATGTCATGGTTTGATTCATTAAATTTCTTTTCAAAGCAATTCTTTTTAGCGAAGAGGATAGTGTGGTTCAATTTGTTTCTATATAATCGATACTGTTTATGACTATCTTCATCGCGATTTTTAACGTAGTTGCGATATAGTCGATGTTTTTCGTGAATAGAGATAAGAATGCTATGGGTTATCCAAGGTTTAATGATACGCTTAGTGATAAGATTTTGTGTGGTAACTAACGGAAAGCAGTCGTTATATGCGGAATCAAAGTTCACCAGAAAACTATCAAGAGCAGTGTTTACATCGTGTTCTTCGAGCAAAACATGTTCCCAATTACAATTATTTAACTTCGTCACAAACTCCTCTTTTTGTTCAGGGGATATCCGGCGGTATGTGGTAGCTTTACTGGGTGGTTTGTAGACACAAGTGGATTTTAAAATATGAAAGATCGGGAAATGATCAAAAATATCTGTTATAAATATTCCAGAGAGTATAGGTTGTCATCGTGGAAATTGATGAATATATTGTCAATCAATTTTGCTGAGTGCGATTTCACTCTGGTCGGTTTAGTTATTTGAGGGAAAAGATAATGTGATTTTAAAATATCGAGAAAGTCCTTCGATGGCTTGTGAATATGAGTTTTAAATAGATCTATGTTAAAGTCACCCATGAGAACGCACTTTTACTTTTCCGTGTTAATTGTTGTTATGATATCGGATAAACGGCTGTTAAATATATCCACAGGCTTTCCAGGTGGTCGGTAAAATATGCCGACTAAATAGTTGGTACCATTAAAATTTATTTCAAGAAAAAGAGATTCAAGTTCGTCAATGCAAAAGGATAGATCTTCGCGAATTTTGCATACATGTATACTGTCTCTTATAGAGAGAATAAGCCCGCCGCCCTTTCTTTTACTTCTAGAAGAAGGATAGGGTATATAACCCGGGATATCTAGTAGACGTTCAGTCGCAGGATCAAGCCAACTTTCAGAGAATCCCAAAATAGAAAAGTTAAATTTTAAGTTATATAAAACCCCGGTAATTTCTGTGAAATGTTTCTTCAAGCTTCTAGCGTTAAGGTGTAAAACAGATAATGATTCGCCTTCGGAGAAGATATTTAAGCTTGGGTCGTTTATAAAGGAAGATTCTGTAGGGCCTAAATAGTTGGATTGATGTATGTCAATATTTTTCCAGTGACTAATTTCAAACTCGTTATCCTCAATTGGTGAATTGCTATGATCGATGTTGTTTAATTCTATAGGATTGAAGCACTTGTTACTTAGAAAGAGAAGATCAGGATCCATAGTTTGATTTGAGATTGTTAGATATTGTTCAGGTATAAAGTCTTAATTTGAGAAGGGAAGAGTTGAAGCTAGGTCTAGTATTGGGCAGTCCTCAATGCTCATGTCATGCTTATCCATTAAAATATTTAAAATTTGTTTTGAAGGAGCCTAATTTTAGAACAGTAAATAGATTTGCCAAGTAGCCAATGGAAAACATATATACACAATGGAAGTTGGTAGAATAACTATAAACATATAAGTGAGTAAAACATCATCAAATGTGACAGTATATACAGTGTACACGGGAAGGCGTTATGTGGTGAAACATACCTGTACATACGAAGGTGGAGGCAATAAGTGATCATTCTTCTCTACATTTTCTTACAGGGTGATAAGACTATTTACACAACATGTGTTGCAGTAAGGAGTAATAACCCAGGTGACAGTAAAGTTCATGTTATCTTGTTAGGCCATATGTTGATTCAAGTAATGTTGTACTCAAAATATTGCCCAAAATGAATACAAAATACTTCTGAACATTGTAAACTGATATGTTAATCTGTACAAATGAGCTGAATATATAGATAGAAGTATAACAGAGCGAAAAATCTTACAAAGATTAGGATGTCAGGAAATCAGTACAGGTGAAATACATGTGGATTTTATCCGGCCAGATAAATCTGGTAAGAATGTAAACAGAGTATTATAATAATTGTGTGAACAGTAAATACCATTGAATACATACAGATTTATATACTCAGTGTTATTTTTATTAGATTAAGATTTTATAGGTGCTATACAATCATTGTGATACATTAAATTCATGCATTACATTGGGAGGATATTAATAAGCATGAACATTTCCTCACAAGACTGTACACACTAAATGTATTACATTAAGGGGAAATAACCCAGGTAACAGTAAAATTCATGTTAACTTATTTGGCCAGATGTTGATTCAAGTTATGTTGTACTCAGAATATTGCCCAAGATGGATACAAGATACTTTATATAAGCATTATAAAATGATATGTAAATATTCGGCCTTAGTCTGCATAACTGAGCTTAAGATATAGATAGAAGTATAAAATAGTGAAAAATCTTTCAAAGATTAGCATGTCAGGAAATCAGTACAGGTGAAATCCATGTTTCTCTTATTAGGCCAGGTAAATCTGGTAAGAAATGTACACAAAGTATTATAATAACTGGGTGACCAGTCAATAGCATTGAATATATGCATATACTTAGTGTTATTGTTATCAAGTTTGCATTTTATAAGTGCTATACAGACTCTAATAGCATATATGAAGTATACTGTCAGGTGGACAGCATAGGGAAGTACAGAACATTCTTCTATGTATATAATTCATGCATTACATTAAGGAGATATTAATATGCATATACATTTCCTTACTGGGAGATAAGACTATATACACTTCATGTAATACATTGGGAAATAACCGAAGTGAAAGTATGGTTCAAGTTGTTTTGGTAGGTAAGATGTTGATTCAAGGATAGAACTCTGCAATATCATTATATAGTAGGTTTTCATACTGAGAGTATTTTATAGATTCTGATTGCATGTATAAAGCAAATGGTCAGGTGAACAATGTCAATGGAAGCTATTAATGCGGTCAATGTTAGATACATGTAAACTGCATTTGTAAACCAGTAAAAATAGCTTATATATAAATGTATACAGTCAGGTGGACAGTGTCAGGGGAGTATAGGTCATTCTCCTATATATATAATCCATGCATTACAGAGGAAGCTGAGTATATAGATAGAAGTATAACATCTATATTTTATCTTTTTAGAGATATAGGACAAATAGAATGGAACTCTACTTTATTATTAAATAGTAGGTTTTGTTATAAAGAGAATTTTATATATTCTGATTGCATGTATAAAGCAAATTGTCAGGTGGACAGTGTCAATGGAAGCTATTAAAACAGTCAATGTTATTAGATACATGTATACTGCATTTGTAAACCAGTATGATGTATTAAAGTTTGTGACATTATACTGGCAGATGCCATAGGAGTCTATTGACACAGACATTGTTAATACATGTACATGTATATTTATAGATCATTGTGATACATTAAATGTACTTTGAAATTCATTGTATGAAAATGAAATTCCTAGCCATATATAAGGCGAGATTTGTATCATGCACAAGAAAATGCTCATATACATATCATAGAAATATAGTATAGAGGAAAATCAGGATAAGATTTGGAAAGATTAGGATATTTTCCTGAGATCAGATAAAAAATATGTTACTGTTATTAGGCCAAATATAATCCTGTTAAGGATACACACAGACTATTGACTGGTAGCTAACAGTACATCTACATCTGTATGTACATATTAGTCATGGCCAAGGGAAGTTAGGAATAATATTTACATCAGCACAACTTCCAATCTGCAATATTAACTTGTATTTTGTCTTAATAGCAACTTCCAACCTTCAGCACTAGACTTCTATTATGTCTCATTGGCAGCTTTCAACATTAGGGGCCTACTTATAATAATAATAATATCTTTATTTCGAGGAGGTTACACAATCAGGTAAAAACTGCATGGTCTCCCTTGAGGTTCTCAAAGAGTGATATGATGTGAAGAAAATAAAACCTTTACCTCTGAGTAAGAGGACGTTCACCGCATGTAAATATTCCAAACGGTTATCGAGATTGACTACTTGCAGACGGTGAAAAGCGATTCAAATCACGTTATGGACCACATCTTTTTGATCGCAGTGCGTTAATCTTCTGATGCTGTTATTGAGAAGATCGACGGCAGATAATGTATGCAGGTTCACCATCTTCCATAGGACTTCTTCATTCTCGACGTCAGACATTCTCTGATCCATACATATCGGTGGGGGGGCTACGGTGTCTGATCACCCCCCCCCCCCCAACTTATAACTTGAGCAGATAACAAATAATAAACACAAGACTATAGTTTTGATGGTTTTCCGGAGAGAATGACAAATTTTATACAATAGAACCCACTTAGTTACAGCTGAATTGAAAATTCTTCTTAATCGAATGGAAATCGATTTGTGAAATGTGAAATCCATCATTTGCTCCAATACTAAGTCTGGTTACAAGGGTAGTCTGGACAAATGCATCAAATGTTCCTGGAATTAGGGTATACAATGCACTGTACCGTAATCCTACTGTCAGAATACTGCAGAAAGGAAATCAGCGCTTTGCGTTTGTAGGTTCGACAATTTTCTGGGAGGGCAGATTGCGTAAGTCTTACGAGATTTTTACAAGTGGACAGGAGGCCGCGATGCTATCCAAAACATGAGAGTCGAGACTGAGTTCCGGTCGAACACCAGAAGTCAAAATTTTACATATCAATTTAAAAAAATACCCCGGTCCCAATGGGGGCGGGGAGGAGGGAGGAGAGGAGAAGTAAAATACATACATCACCAAATAGAAGTTTTTCTAAGTCAAAACATCGTTTACTAAACGAAGGTATCAACAAATCCCAGGAGTGACCATAAACCAGGGAAGTATAAGTTCCACTTCAAACACATATTTTATTATATTTATTTACTTTTTCTTTGTTATCATTTATTTATTTATTTTTTTTTTTTGCTTACCTTAAAAAATACAATTTCCGAAAATTGGAAATATGCTGTCAAAATACGCCATCTGGGAACGCGCCATTTCATTTTCCGGTGACCTCCACAGAAAAAGAAACAACCAAAAATACGACCGATGACTGAGTGACGATTCGCGGCGATTTTATTTGTCGAAAATTGGCCAGAACGTGTCTCCAGGCGTCTAGAACTCAAGAGCTCCTGGGACCTAGGCGGCCCCTGGACCCTCTCTTTGAGTGCTTTCAGTGCCCACTCTTTCCGTGTACATATGTCCAGTCATTGAGGACAAATATATTTTACTTCCACAAACGTCAATTGAAAGGATATAGATATGCTTAATTTCTAGATATAGACTCTTTTAGAAAGCTATTTTAAGTGTTTTTGTACGCAAATTTCGTGTTAACATATCTGCAATATTTCCTTGTTTTCAGGGATTCCTGTGTCCAATGTTCGAGGATGGGGATGGAGTGGATGGGGTTGAGGTCACCGACAGCAAACACGCAATGGTAATCACAATTTGCTCTTATTTGCATTAGTTTTTCGAGCAATATCAGTAAAAAGCCAAATTGTGGGCTATTTTTCGCAGCGTCTCCCAGGCGGTGCCGGAGGTCATACAGGTGGAGAAACTCCAGGCGCTGCGAAAGATGAGACACGATTCAGCCTTGCTTTCTCTTCGACTCCGGTAAGGTTCGGTAATCTCCGATAACTTCCGGTCAAGACGTCACTTCCGGTTGACCATAGAGGTCAAATGTCACGTGACTGTGAAATCATAGAGGGCAAATGTCGATATGCGGGTTCGTAGTCTATATGAGCATGGCAGGACAAGTCGGAGCTTGCCTGAGCAGTTCCGTGACGTCATCAGTTCGGGGGTAAACATATCCCAACATGTTTTGGTGAGATCGAGACTTCATCCAAGTGTCTTCAGAACTACGAGTGCTCATTCACCCCCATGGCTCATTCACCCTCATGGCTTCATGCACCCCCATGGGTTAGTTTATGGGGATAGGGAGATCACGTGCCCTTTCTATACTACTAGTCATCGCGCATGCGCAGTCGAGCCATTCTACTGTAGTGTGCAAGCCTGGCCCATGGAATCTCAGGTAGCGAAAACCCCAGGTCTCTCGCCCCACCATATCCCGCGCCACACCTATGCGACACGCTGTGCAGTGAGTAAAGCAGAGGAGTCGGAGTAGGAGGAGTCGGACACGCCACGGATTATACTAGAGAGATGTCCCATAATGGCAAGTGGGGAAATCCCCGTGAGTCAGCATGATGTCATTTCGGGTCAGCAGGTCCATTTCGGGTTGCGGGTGCATGCAAATCTCAGACTTGGCGAAAAACAGAATGTACTTAATATTTCTTGTGAGTCAGTCTATACAGTGTTGGTATTTAATCGCTCTGTCTCACTCTGTAGAGTACGATGGGAAGGGTCTCTGGGTCGTTGGTTGAATTCGGTAACGGTAAAGTCTTCGCTCGCAAGCACACTGGCCAGTAATTACCTGATGTGTACGTTATAAGTGAGCCACACGTGGTCCAAATGGGTTCTGTAGGGTGTCATACATTCTCCAACGTCAGAGTTTGCAACCTCCAAACCGCCGGTAAACAGGTATATATGACAATAGGAGATATGCAATCTGATGCCATTAGAATGGATGCCATATAAAAGCGCTCGTGGAGCAGGTTGTGGCGGGTGTGGTTTATTGGAAGTCCCGTCAATCTGCACATGCGCAGTCGGAATGTTGTAGAGGAACGACTTTTTGGCGGGAGTTTTTGAGGTGGTTATAGTTAAATTGTTTCGTGTAACGAACTATAAGGTGCGAGTATTTGTTCAATCTGTCTCACGCTGTGGCGTACGATGAGAGGGGTGTAGGAGGCGTTGGATGACTTTTGTTGGAAATTCATGATGCGCACTCGTCATGAAGGCCTGGGTGGACGTTTTGGGGGTGTAGGTGAGTTGTTATGGTGAACGTGAGCCGTATGGGGTGTCATATTCAAGTTGCCATGATGTAGAGTCAGACTGGGCTGGTTTTATTGGAAGCCTCGTCAATCGGCGCATGCGAAATCGGACAATGATAGAAAATGAGGTTTGAGATTTCAAAGTTTTAAAATTGTTTACACAAACATATTATCAATATTTATACATTATGTAATAAAATTAATAAGAGGATAAATATCTTTCTGCATATGATGGCCAATCATCCAATCGCATCAAGAATTCACTGCTAGTTATATAATAAATTTGTATGAAAGACTCATATTAAGGCTATCATTCCTCCCGAAACACAGAGAGGACAAAAGTATAACTTGTCTTAAACATATTTTTATGTACATATTTCAAGAGAAAGAATTCTAGTATATGCTATAATACAATGCCTTGTAAACAAGAAAGGATATAGATATGGCGTGATAATATCCTGTACTAAACTGCCAATATTATATCACCTAATCAATGTATTTTGCACAAAGAGACAAAACGGAGAGGTATAACTTCAATGCACAGCCGAATTTGCACAGAGAATTATAAAAGAGGCATTTCAGATGAAGGCCATCTTACATGGTTGTTAGGCAACTTCAGTTTTGTCTGATTTCTGTTATATTCGTTTGGTAAGCCCCTTAATAGTAAAAGTACTATCATTGGTGACTAGGGTAGCCTATATATGACGGATATTTTTTTATCCTAACACAAACTCATCGACTGAATTGGTATAATTGTAGAGTCGCTAATTTTTTCTAAAGCTGCTATCATTTGGATAATCTGCACTCAGTTAATCACGCTTTCATCCTTTGCTATTCTGGCTGTTAACTTAATACGCCTTGAGCGAGACCGAAGAACATCAAACAAAGACCTGAATATTAATAAATATAACCTATATTTTAATTATTTCTGTTGCTAGAGGGCTATAACTTTTCCCTCTTCAGCATATGAGATATACGCCTACCGGAATAATTTAGTGGGATTTGAAATGATCATATTATGACGTCAAAGTGACGTCATAACATGGACAATCATTTATTTTTAAATTTGTTGTCATTTTCAATATGTTTTTCCAATCTTGCTAGTAAATCGTGAGGTAATGGATTCGGTACATTTTGTAAGGAGTATTTGCATGAGAATGCTATCCATGTGTGAAAGCCGTTGTATATCGATAGCTTATGGGTTGTTATAGCACATTTTGCGGACCCTACCTCTTTCTGTATTCTCAACCCAAGTTTGCAGGTAGGGCATGGTCCTTCCGATATTTCCCTTATGGTTAGAGAGCTGAAAAGTGCCAACCTGTACCTCCATTCCTGTTTTATTGAAGCATCTGTTGATACCTTCATCTGATGCTGTGATGACGTCACCGTGACTGAATAATAATGATGATAATTTTGATCGAATTTTGGGTTATTTTATTTTCTCATTTCTACTTGGACCACTTTTGATGATGTTGTAAAACCTGTTATGTTTCTTTGAAGAGCGCAAGCGACGACCAAACAGTGGCCGTACGGAAAAGTTGAAGAAGAGCAATTAAGGGAATATTCCGAGATGTTGCGATATTTCCTTTGATTCTCATCTTGACTACCAATAGTCCTTCTTAACCGTATCTTTCCACTACATTTTGTTGAATCAAACTTGGTATTTTGGTATGAATCTGACGAAATGGAGCATATTCGGCGACCAGACTTTAGATGTCTGCCATTTTGTTATAATTGCAATTAACGTTGATGAGTACCAATACCTTCTCAAGTTACAAACGCTACAACATTTATGATGAGCTAATGTCGGCCATCTTAGAATTTGCATCGTTTTAAATTGGAGGACATTCAAGAGGTTTGACGATTATAAAACAAACCATATGACTGTACATGAAAGCGTCGACACCTAACATTCTCACACGAGAATCCGGTGGATTCGACACCTAACATTCTCACACGAGAATCCGGTGGATTCGATACCTAACATTCTCACACGAGAATCCGGTGGATTCGACACCTAACATTCTCACACGAGAATCCGGTGGATTCGACACCTAACATTCTCACACGAGAATCCGGTGGATTCTTAGTATTCTCAGTATCTCAGCCGCGCTTTTATTGTAGATGTTCATGTGGAGACAATGAATTGTCCACACGGCCACTAGCACCGGCTTAAGCGGAATTAGATAAGCTAGCTCGGAAGCTGTGATGACAGATCAGCTCAAACAACTCATCTGATGTTAATGGATGAGCATCGTGGACGTCTGATGGAGTAAACGCCTCAACATGGGATAAAACTAACCTGTAATGCCCGACGTCATGCGGCTTACTCTTTCTTGCCATCTTGGCCACCGATTGTTTGCTAATCCAGGTTGGTCTTTCGTGGCATGAACGGATGATCCACTCCATGGTGCTAACTGCAAATTTGTTTCATTGCTAGAGATGGTCATATGTGGTAGATATCTGTATTTGAATGCGATGTTTGCTTCTTAAAATGCATAAACATTGTCCTTTGAGAGCTTTACAGAAGATATTGATGCCACCATTCCGACTAAGCATTATCCCTTGAAAGCTGCTGCCTGCTGGGAGCCTTTTTCATAGATTGAAAAAGACAGAAATGCAGAAAATCCCATACCATCAATAACGTGTCAGGGTATTCAAAACACACATGATAGACCTACTGAGGAATCTGATGGTGGCAAGATATTCAGAAAACCAACAAGGTGATTCCACCCCCGCTACAAGGCCATGCCCTCCCTCTATCTCTTCTGCTGTCGGGAGCCCTGACAAACGGCTATGCCGAACGCAAATAATTCATTAATGACGTCGCCGACTCTGTTAGCCAATCAAGTGTTTCGCTTTGCTTTGATCAAAGGTCACAATGGTCCGGCGCTGAGGTTCGTCATTCGGCATCTCAGCCAAACAGAAGCGCAACAAACCCACTCCATATTTAGCTGTTTAAATGAATGTCAACTCGTCTCATGAGTGTTATGGTAGACCATGGTATTCGCGATGAAGATTCGCACCCGAATGTATAACTTTTGTCCGAATGAAAACGAGTAGTTAAGGGAACTATGCATACGTGTTAACGTCATCATAGGCTTCGTCATCAATCGGATTGATGTCGATACTCGATTGTGAAATGCTGCAAACCTGAAACTGGACTAACAGGCTGTGACCATACTCGACTGGGATGGTTTCTGAAAAGGAGTATCATATATACTGCTAACATCTCTAGTGGAACATGAAAAATGTCAGCGTTGATGCCTAGGGTATGCCTACATCGTCAGTTGCAGAGACGGATAGCTCGATAACAATACTCAGAAATTATTTCACTTCTACTTAAACTAACTGCCCATATGCCATTATGATGAAATTTGCCATAAAATTAGGCACATGGATGACCAGGCAGTTTGGATATATTGTTCAGAAGTTGAATGGAGCTAAATGCTTTGAAATCAAGTCTGTTATAGGTTTAGCTCATACAGATAACCATTCACCATTATATAAAGGATGAATGGTCACACCAGGATCATCAAACCAACATGCCCTAACTACACATTTTCCTGTATACAGTCATAACCTGTTCTAGAGATTTGTGATGGTGATATAATCTTGTATGACTCTTATGGAATTTCTGCATCAATAATCGAAAGCCCTTATTCACTAGACACTAATAACACAAACTTCTACACAGGCATAGCAAGGTAGTATTATGCAAGGAAAATTGAGAATCGTTTGGAATGATGATGAAATTAAAGACATTATGATGTTCGGTTCGTTTCATATCATGAAATCTGGTTGAACCTTTATATTGGTCGTATACTCAAATCTCCGTAGTCTTATCTGTTGACAATTGTCGTTTCTGGATTGGTTCAATAGTTTGATATCCATTTTGCACCACATACCATGCAATTATGGTTAGAAGGATTTTCTCCAGACAAAACCGGTCAGAAGCATTTTATTAAATTGAACGGCATATTCTCCACATTTGAATTCTTCGTGGCTTTGGTGGTTAAATCTTATACAATTCCTTTGTCTTTTCCATCCACTGGCTGTACCCTATTTAATACCACACCAAAAAACGCGGTGGTAAAGTAACCTGAGAACTTGACCCGAACATCGCCTGTGCTGAGAACTTGACCTGAACACCGCCCACGCTGATGTTAGCACTCTAGCCTGCTCCTGCCCATTTTTACGCAGCAATACGATGAGTTAAATTTGCCTCGCTCTTCCATCGTTTGGCATGTTCTTGCACCGAAGAACCTGCTATTATGGTATATTATCATTTTAATATAACTGTCCTCATTCACACCCAAATACTGAATAACACCGACTCACACACATAATGAAAGAGATATATGCGTCACGATGTGATACGATGATTAAACATTTTATCATTTTATTTAGCAGTTTATAACAGCATAGGAGTAAAATGCTTAGCTCTTTAGACATAGATTCAAAGACAATATCTGGTGGGCCATATACCGCCACTCCCAACGTTCGGCTTGGAGTAAGGATAAGGTCACGTTTCACAAAACGAGCTACAATTGCCCTTAAGCTACTGATATTCAAATGTTATAACCTATGGGTAGCAACTGCATAATAATACCACTTTAGGAAACATTGGTGGAATCGGCTACCTCAAATAATACCAACTAAATAGGAAGTATGTATTGAAAATAAGACTAAAAGGCCGGAAAAAACTTATTTCCCATTTATGACGTCATAGTGACGTCATCAATGGATTTTGTTCATTTATGTTTACTGGTTTCTATAAACAAGGACCTAAATGTAGTGTGCGGAAAATTTCAGCCCTCTAGGAGCAAGAATGATGAAAAAATTGGAGGAACCAGAACCCACCCCCCATATGTGGGTTCAGAATAAGGGCGGGGTAGGGTTCAGAAAGTGTGCTATAACTACTCATATGTTGCCGATCTGCAACTGTTATCACATATGGGTAACATCTACATAGAAATACTTCTTCAATTAACATGAATCGAATCTGCCATGACATGTAGTACCAGCAGAATTGAAAAAATCTATTTAAAACTGGACAAAAAAGAGAATAAATGGCTCACTTGATCATTACGTCACTGTGACGTCACCAAATGCTTATGTAATATGATGTTTACTTGTTTTCATAGAAGAGTACCTATGTTTAAAGTGTGCGAAGTTTTAGATCTCTAGGGGGAAGCATAAGAAAGAAATCCGAGGAACTCTACCACACCCCTCAAGTTTGGATTTAGAACAGGGAAAGGGGTAGGGTTGAAAAGGCGTGGTATACTACCCTTAAGCTACCGACCTGCAACGGTAAATCACATATGGATAACATCTACAGACATATACCTCTTCAAAAAACATTACTAGAATTTGCCACCTCAGGTGGTACCAGTTTCGACAATGGCCCATGTTGAGACCGTTGTTCTTCAAATCAACAATGTCCGGATCAAACATGCCTCTATCATTTTATGTAATTCCCAAATATTTGTATTCCCTACCAATTTTCAACATAGTATACAAACAGAAAAAATTGGTAATTTGAGTAATCTGTTGCTGAAATAAATTTGAATTTGTTTATACTGATGAGCAGACTGAAAATTGAGGCACTTCCTGCAGGAATCTTGAACACCGGCGTGTTTCAGATAACACCACAAAGTAGTAGTATAAGGGCAAATTCCTTAGGATTGACCTACTTATTTGTTCCCCCGGGTAAAATTTGTAGCGGAACTGTGGCGGGGTTTCCCAGTGGGGGTTTCCCATGACGATCACGTGATCAAGGCATGTACTGACCTGTCTAGGCTATAGTTCCGGGAACCTTTGACCTCGAATTCTTCCGCGGTGATGCGGTCTGGTGGTGATGCGGTCTGCCTCCGCGGACAGAAAGTAGTCTCATGGGTTGACTTCCAATGTTAATGTATACGGGGAATACCTAAATAGACGTTTTGTGACCTAGGTGGGTGCCTAGTGGACCGATTGGGTCGAATGAGGTATCAAAGTGAAGCATTCGTGAAGGGGCATCTGATGGTCTGGGTGCGGGGTTGAATTATCGGCATTCTGCGCATGCGCGGTGGCCAAAGGGTATGAAAATAGACGTTTTGGAGCTAGGCGAGCCACTAATGGTCCATTGGGGTCATATGAGGTATCAAAGTGAAGCATTCGTGAAGGGCCATCTGATGGGCTGGGTGCGGGGTTAATTATCGGAATTCTGAGCATGCGCGGTGGCCAAAGGATATGGAAATAGACGTTTTGGGATCTAGGGGAGCCCCTAATGGGCCGATGGAGTCGTATGAGGTATCAATGTGAAGCCTATGTGAGGGGGCATCTGACTGGTCTAGCGGCTTGGGCGTTGTCACCATTCTGCGCATGCGCAGACAGGGAATTGTGGGAAAAGGGTATGGAAATAGACGTTTTGGGATCTAGGGGAGCCCCTAATAGGCCGATGGGGTCATATGAGGTATCAATGTGAAGAATTCGTGAAGGGGCATCCAGTCATATGTGGGTGCATGTAAAATTTTTCCTGAAAAAAAAAACGGAACACGGACTTTATCGAAAAATCCGGGAAAATACCTATATGGGGTATGGAGGGTATATAGGTCGCCGGGCTTAACGGGGCTTGCCTATCAATAGAGTTATCTCCCCCTAGTTCCAGGGTGGGTGTATGTAAAAGTTTTCCTGAAAAAAATACGGAACACGGACTTTATCCTAAATTACGGGAAACCTACTTCTCGACATTTGCGGTATAGGTTGTGGGGGTCTCGTTTTCTTAGTCTCGTCAAGACAAACACGATAGGAAGTGTCGCGGAGCGAATCGGTGAAATTTTTGAAAAAAGTCACCGCGACCCATATAGTCCCATACTAGGGGTATAGGACCGATGTTTGTCCCACTGGGAAACCTACTTCTATACATTTGCGGTATGGTTGTTTGGATTTGTTTTCTTAGTCTCGTCAAGACAAACATGGTAGGAAGGGTCCCGGAGCGAAACGGTGAAATTTTTGGAAAAAGTCACCGAGGCCTGGGTAGGCCCATAGGCCTATACTGGAGTGTAAGCCCAATGTATGTATAAATCCATACTGGGTGGACGTGTTGGGGTCTAGGTGGGCCACTAATGGTCCAGAGGTGTCGTATGAGGTCTTATTTTGAAGCTCTCATGCAGGAGCATCCGCCTGGACTAATGGTTCGTCCGTGTTCAATAGTCTGCGAATGCGCAGCCTGGCCGTAGTAGAGAAAGCAGGCATTTTTTGGGGTATGTGGGTGTGTGTTTGGGGTAGAGATGGGCTATTCACGGTTCGGATGGGTCGTGTGAGGTATCAATGTGAAGCTTGTGGGGGGTAGAGTCAGAATGGCGTGTTTTTAAATGCAAGTCGCGTCAATCTGCGCATGCGCAGCCTGGCCGTAGTGGAGAAAACAGGCATTTTTGGGGTATGTGGGTGTGTGTTTGGGGTAGAGATGGCCCGCTATGGTCTGAATGGGTCGTGGAAGGTGTCAAAGTGAAGCTTGTGTGGGTTAGCGTCAGAATGATTGTGTTTTTAAGTGAAAGTCGCGTCAATCTGTGCATGCGCAGTTGGTTGTAGTAAGTAAAGTGCCCATTTTGGGGCAGTGAAGGAAGGTATTTTGGGTCGAGATGGACCATTCTCAGTCCGAATGCGTCGTGGGAGGTGTCATCTTGTAGTTCTCGGCGTGCAGACCTCGATTTGAGGGCTTTCCACAGCATCTGTGACGTCATTGGTGACGTCATCAGTAGGAGTAGTAGCGAAAGTGAGCATTTTGGGGCAGTGAAGGAAGGTATTTGGTGTAGAGACGCTCCACTCTCAGCCCGAATGCGTCATGGGAAGTGTCATCTTGTAGTTCTCGGGGTGTAGACCCCGATTTCAGGGCTGTTCGCGTCATCTGTGATGCCATCGGTAACGTCATCAGTACGAGTAGTAGCGAAAGTGAGCATTTTGGGGCAGTGAAGGAATGTATTTTGGGTAGAGAGGGACCATTCTCAGTCCGAATGCGTCGAGGAAGATGTCATGTTGTAGCTCTCGGGGTGTACATCCCGATTTGAGGGATGTCCGCGTCACCTGTGACGTCATTGGTGACGTCATCAGTAGGAGTAATAGCGGAAGTGAGCCTTTTGGGGCAGTGAAGGATGTTATTTGGTGTAGAGATGGGCCATCTTTGGTCCGAATGTGTCTAGGGAAGTATCATGTTGTAGCTCTCGGGGTGTAGACCCAATTTGAGGGATATCCACAGCATCTGTGACGTCATTGGTGACGTCATCAGTACGAGTAGTAGCGAAAGTGGGCATTTTTTAGCAGTGAAGGATGTTATTTGGTGTGGAGATGGACCATCCGCGGTGCGAATGCGTTGTGGGAAGTGTCATCTTGTAGCAACGCCCACCAACGCCGTTCTTAATGCTTCAACGCCCTGGTGAAATAGATCAGAAGCTCTGATATTCCATGGAATTGTCACTAATTCTTCGAAATGCAGTGACGCCCGTCAACGCCCGTCGTTACACCTTAACACTCTAACATAACGCCATGATATAGACCGGAGAGAGAACAACAACAGCAACAACAACAAGGATGACACATGAGAGAACAGCAACAACAACAAAAAGTTTTTTCATGTAGTTTATTCTCCCCAATGTTACATCATACCCACGCTGGGGGAGCCGCGTTGGGTATATTTACAATTCAAGAAGATTCTTGTCCAATCAGAGGTCACCATTTGCATCTGTCATGTTCGTTCCAGTCCGTTAGATGTATTCTTGTCCAGTCAGAAGTCTCCATTTCAGAAAGTTCCATTTTCGCCCATGTTTGCCGTTTGTTCTAATCATCGTCGGGCAGGCCAGGATACCGTTGAGGCCACATATCCTCAGATAGTTGTTTGTGCAATCTGAGTATCTTTCAGTGCATGGGTGAATACATTCATCCGATGGGAAGATTCCGTAATTTGATCACAAAGAACGTAACATTGGTGACTCTTTCCACTATCCACTTGGTGTTGGGACGCTGTTGATAGGCCCATTCCAAGGGATCCACAGCGTCCACTTGGTCCAGCATCGTCTCTAGCCACGCCCGATTGGTGATGGTAAACGGTTGGTCAAATACCCGGATGTTACTGCTCGGGTAAAAGTATCGGACTTGAGCTGTTTCCTTATGCTGCAGCACATAACCAAACGCCAGATTCAATTTGAAGGACGTCCCTTATAGAAATGTACCATGGTGTACCATGCTGAAATTACAACACATATAAGGGAACTTTGTGCCGGACCATGGTACTTTGGGACATTCTACCATGGATTTACCATGCATGTACCATGGTAATACAATAGATTTACCATGGTGTACCATGCCTGTACCAGGCTGTACCATACCTGTACCAGGTTGTACCATGCCTGTACCAGGCTGTACCATGGCTACCACGGTACTTTGAGACATAATCCATGGTACACCATGGTACATTTTTATAATGGGTAGCTTGGTCATTGAAGATGGCTTCCACGTAGCTGCGTCGGAAATTGTACAAGTCCAATATAGGGCGATGACGGTGGAAGCAGTGTCGGATCATGGACCAATGGCGTCGATACATCTCACTCACTGGATGATCTTCGGGTAAGAGATCGCTGGGAACATCCACTGCATCTTCCAGAAAATGTTCGTTGTTGTCAGGCGTATGACTGGGAACAGTAATGCTAGGGACCGGCTGCATATCTAGGCTCTTCTGAACTATGGGTATAGGCGGGCTCTCCGTGATCGCATCACCAGTGGCATTCGTCTTCCCGGGCTCATCTTCACTAGGTCTGACCCTCATGGGTGTCTCTTTAGTGGAAAGTTGTCGCTCATACCGTGGTGATGGACCATGAGTCAAACGTTGGTGCTGTCTTAACTGACTGGGTCGTTTGAAGAGTTGACCACATTCATTACATTTTCATTTTCAGAAAGTTCAATCTTCGTTCAGTGTAACCTAAACGTCTTCGGGCAATCCATGATACTGAAGCTCGAAGCTCTTACTTCTCTCATTCAAGACTGAGATCAATCTCCATCGGCTCTTCAATCCGCGGCGAATCGACCTCCATGGGTTCTTCTATTCTCAGAGGCATTCCGATAGAAACTGAAATATCCGGTCTCGAGAGTGGCGAGCGTGATCCGTGTATAACATTTCTGTGACAACTCAATTGACTGGGATGCTAAGGCTATATCACAATCCGCACATGTATGCATGGGTACTTCGTGGCATGCACGTGTGTGACAACGCAAACTGTCCAGGCGATGAAAGCGCTTCGAGCAAGTTGTGCAAGAGAACATATCGGCTGTGGATCTGGAAATGATGAATGCCGTAAAACTTTCGGCTCTTATAGGCCAACATAGGAGTACGCATATGTTCTACAGTCAGGGATGTACAAGAACCCGGATGTACCCGGATGTAAAAGTGCCCGAATGTTCACGAATTTACTACCATCCCGGACTTCTATCAGGCCCAGGTCCAGAAGCTCTCATGTCCTTCACCGAACTACTGCTCGGTAACCCGTGAGTGAATTAACCACGGTCGTATGCTGTAAAATGCGAATCGCATAGGGATGGGTCTCCGTCATGGCTCTGCAACTATAGGAATGGGCTTGTGAGATCCAGAGGGACGTGTTAGACCCTGTTACACATGCGCGTCTACACGTAGCTCTACGTGTGTAGTCCGTGATAAGTACTATTCTGATTGGTTAGTCCAAAAAGAGAGCAACAACAACAACAACAGCAAAGATTACAGGTCAATCCTTTTTATTAGCCCCTCCATCACAGCACATCCACGCTGGGGGAATCGCTATGGGTGTGTTTGCAATTCACTTATGCTATTGTCCGTGTATTCAGAAGTTCACTGTGCTGATCTCAGACTGCTCTTGTCCAATCAGAAGCCGACCCTCAGAATAAGTATAGGTCATGTTGAAGGATGGAACACACGTCTTTCGGATTGATGGGGATCAACTGACTGTGGAGTCTGAAGACTCGACTGCAATGCTGGCATTCGTGGCTGGGTGCCTTATGTACCGACCGTTGATGTCGCCGTAAATTATCCTTACGATTAAAGGAATTCCTGCAGATCGAACACGTATACTCGCCAACAGCACCTTGAAAAATAGACTCATGGATGGGGTCAAACATCACGGATTCCTCAACCCTCAAGCGTGCATGTCCATGGATTACACGTTGGTGAGATCTCAACTGGCTGTGTAGTCTAAAGCGGTGTCCACAATCCCCACATTGATGCCTGGATGTCTCATGGAGACACCGTTCATGGCGGTGTAAACTATCCAGGCGATTGAATGTATCCCCACAGGTCTCGTATACTGGGCAGTAGCGTCGTGGATGCTAGACTCATGGCGTTGTAAGTCGTGCAAGCGTGTAAATGACTTGGAGCAAGTGGTACACGTGAACATCGTGTCGTAAGTGGTTGAACGAATGTCTGCTGAAAGTGTCAGACCGCTTCCTTTTATAGCAAGCTAGCTGTTGACCTATTTTTAGAACACTCAGTTTAACTACTTCCAAGTCGAGGACCGCGAGCATATGACCGCTGTGAGGTCACTTCCGCTTCCGTTCACGTGACCGGAACTGACATTTGACCCCTGCGCGTACCCGGTGCACCCTGTACTCCTGGTGTATCCCCTACGGGCTATAGGGTACAGGGTGCACCAGGTACGTGTGCCCAGTGGTAAATTGCGCGCAGGGGTCAAAGGTCAGTTCCGATCACGTGAACGGAAGCGGAAGTGACCTCACAGAGGTCATATGCTCTCGGTCCTCGACTTGGGAGTAGTTAAACTGAGTGTTCTAAAAATAGATCAACAGCTAGCTTGCTATAAAAGGGAAGCGGTCCGACACTTTCAGCAGACATTCGTTCAACCACTTACGACACGATGTTCACGTGTACCACTTGCTCCAAGTCATTTACACGCTTGCACGACTTACAACGCCATGAGTCTAGCATCCACGGCGCTACTGCCCAGTATACCTGCGAGACCTGTGGGGATACATTCAATCGCCTGGATAGTTTACACCGCCATGAACGATGTCTCCATGAGACATCCAGGCATCAATGTGTGGATTGTGGACACCGCTTCAGACTACACAGCCAGTTGAGATCTCACCAACGTGTAATCCATGGACATGCACGCTTGAGGGTTGAGGAACCCGTGATGTTTGGCCCCATCCATGAGTCTACTTTTCAAGGTGCTGTTGGCGGGTATACGTGTTCGATCTGCAGGAAGTCCTTTAATCGTAAGGATAATTTACGGCGACATCAACGGTCGGTACATAAGGCACCCAGCCACGAATGCCAGCATTGCAGTCGACTCTTCAGACTCCACAGTCAGTTGATCCCCATCAATCCGAAAGACGTCCACAGTTTGTGTTCCATCCTTCAACATGACCTATACTTATTCTGATGGCCGGCTTCTGATTGGACAAGAGCAGTCTGAGATCAGCACAGTGAACTTCTGAATACACGGACAATAACATAAGTGAATTGCAAACACACCCATAGCGATTCCCCCAGCGTGGGTGTGCTGTGATGGAGGGGCTAATAAAAGGATTGACCTGTAATCTTTGCTGTTGTTGTTGTTGTTGCTCTCTTTTTGGACTAACCAATCAGGATAGTACTTATCACGGACAACACACGTAGAGCTACGTGTAGACGCGCATGTGTAACATGGTCTAACACGTCCCTCTGGATCTCACAAGCCCATTCCTATGGTTGCAGAGCCATGACGGAGACCCATCCCTATGCGATTCGCATTTTACAGCATGCGATCGTGGTTAATTCACTCACGGGTTACCGAGCAGTAGTTCGGTGCAGGACATGAAAGCTTCTGGACCTGGGCCTGATAGAAGTCCGGGATGATAGTACATTCGTGAACATCCGGGCACTTTTACATCCGGGACTTTTACATCCGGGTACTCCCGGGTTCTTGTACATCCCTGACTGTAGAACATCCGGGTACTCCTATGTTGGCCTATAAGAGCCGAAAGTTTTACGGCATCCATCATTTCCAGATCCACAGCCGATATGTTCTCTTGCACAACTTGCTCGAAGCGCTTTCATCGCCTGGACAGTTTGCGTTGTCACACACGTGCATGCCTCGAAGTACCCATGCATACATGTGCGGATTGTGATATAGCCTTTAAGCATCCCAGTCAATTGAGTCGTCACAGAAATGTTATAAACGGATCACGCTCGCCACTTTCGAGACCGGATATTTCAGTTTCTATCGGAATGCCTCTGAGAATAGAAGAACCCATGGAGGTCGATTCGCCGCGGATTGAAGAGCCGATGGAGATTGATCTCAGTCTTGAATGAGAGAAGTAAGAGCTTCGAGCTTCAGTATCATGGATTGCCCGAAGACGTTTAGGTTACACTGAACGAAGATTGAACTTTCTGAAATGATGGCTTCTGATTGGTCGATAGGCCGGTCACCTCCCCTCTACCTTCCGAAGAGTCACGGACGTCACCGAAAAGACACGGAGATGACCGAAGAGACACGGAGGTTGCCGAAAAGACACGAATTACAAGCGTCTAGTCTGTCATTCATAATCCAGCCGTCGTCCATTACACAATATCCGCGTCCATAATCCAAAGACCTATTCCATGCCCATATAACAGTATTAGCACCAAATTCAAAAAGACAATCATAGTATGTCACGGAAAAAACGTATAAAAGTGGCAATTTTTTACGGCATTCATGGTTTCCAGATCCACAGCCGATATGTTCTCTTGCACAACTTGCTAGAAGCTGTTTGCTCGCCCAGAATACTTGCGACGACACGAGTCCTCCATCCACAATGGTGCACTATATACTTGTATAACCTGCGCACGGTCATTTAATCGGGAAGATGCTTTACTGCGCCACGAACGTTCACTCCACGAGGGCGCGAAGGAACGATGTAATGAATGTGGTCAACTCTTCAAACGACCCAGTCAGTTAAGACAGCACCAACGTTTGATTCATGGTCCATCACCACGGTATGAGCGACAACTTTCCACTAAAGAGACACCCATGAGGGTAAGACCTAGTGAAGATGAGCCCGGGGAGACGAATGCCACTGGCGATGCGATCACGGAGAGCCCGCCTATACCCACAGTTCAGAAGAGCCTAGATATCCAGCTGGTCACTAGCATTACTGTTCCCAGTCATACGCCTGACAACAGCGAACATTTTCTGGAAGATGCACTGGATGTTCCCAGCGATCTCTTACCCGAAGATCATCCAGTGAGTGAGATGTATCGACGCCATTGGTCCATGATCCGACACTGCTTCCACCGTCATCGCCCTATATTGGACTTGTACAATTTCCGACTGACCAACCTCGCCCGTCTACGCAGCTACGTGGAAGCCATCTTCAATGACCAAGCTACGTCCTTCAAATTGAATCTGGCGTTTGGTTATGTGCTGCAGCATAAGGAAACAGCTCAAGTCCGATACTTTTACCCGAGCAGTAACATCCGGGTATTTGACCAACCGTTTACCATCACCAATCGGGCGTGGCTAGAGACAATGCTGGACCAAATGGACACTGTGGATCCCTTGGAATGGGCCTATCAACAGCGTCCCAATACCAAGTGGATAGTGGAGAGGGTCACCAATGTTACGTTCTTCGTGATCAAATTACGGAATCTTCCCATCGGATGAATGTATTCACCCATGCACTGAAAGATACTCAGATTGCACAAACAACTATCTGAGGATATGTGGCCTCAACGGTATCCTGGCCTGCCCGACGATGATTAGAACAAACGGCAAACATGGCCGAAAATGGAACTTTCTGAAATGGAGACTTCTGATTGGACAAGAATACATCTAACGGACTGGAACGAATATGACAGATGCAAATGGTGGCCTCTGATTGGACAAGAATCTTCTTGAATTGTAAATATACCCAACGCGGCTCCCCCAGCGTGGGTATGATGTAACATTGGGGAGAATAAACTATATGAAAAAACTTCTTGTTGTTGCTGTTCTCTCATGTGTCATCCTTGTTGTTGTTGCTGTTGTTGTTCTCTCTCCGGTCTATATCATGGCGTTATGTTAGAGTGTTAAGGTGTAACGACGGGCGTTGACGGGCGTCACTGCATTTCGAGGAATTAGTGACAATTCCATGGAATATTCTGAGCTTCTGAGCTATTCCACCAGGGCGTTGAAGCATTAAGAACGGCGTTGGTGGGCGTTGCAACAAGATGACACTTCCCACGACGCATTCGCACCGCGGATGGTCCATCTCTACACCAAATAACATCCTTCACTGCCCCAAAAGGCTCACTTCCGCTATTACTCCTACTTATGACGTCACCAATGACGTCACAGGTGACGCGGACATCCCTCAAATCGGGGTCTACAGCCCGAGAACTACAAGATGACACTTCCCACGACGCATTCGGGCTGAGAATGGAGCGTCTCTACACCAAATACCTTCCTTCACTGCCCCAAAATGCTCACTTTCGCTACTACTCCTACTGATGACGTCACCAATGACATCACAGATGCTGTGGACAGCCCTCAAATCGAGGCCTGCACGCCGAGAACTACAAGATGACACCTCCCACGACGCATTCGGACTGAGAATGGTCCGTCTCGACCCAAAATACCTTCCTTCACTGCCCCAAAATGGGCACTTTACTTACTACAACCAACTGCGCATGCACAGATTAACGCGACTTGCACTTAAAAACACATCATTCTGCCTCTAACCCACACAAGCTTCACTTTGACACCTTCCACGACCCATTTGGACACATAGCGGGCCATCTCTACCACAAACACACACCTACATACCCCAAAAATGCCCGTTTTCTCTACTACGGCCAGGCTGCGCATGCGCAGATTGACGCGACTTGCATTTGAAAACACGCCATTCTGACTCTACCCCACACAAGCCTCACATTGATACCTCACACGACCCATTCGAACCGTGAATAGCCCCTCTCTACCCCAAACACACACCCACATACCCCAAAACATGCCTGCTTTCTCTACCACGGCCAGGCTGCGCATGCGCAGACTATTGAACACGGACGAACCATTAGTCCAGGCGGATGCTCCTGCATGAGAGCTTCAAAATAAGCCCTCATACGACATCATTGGACCGCAAATGTCGAGAAGTAGGTTTCCCAGTGGGACAAACATTGGCCCTATACCCCCACAACCCGTATATGGTTCTATATGGGTCTCGGTGACTTTTTTCAAAAATTTCACCGATTTGTTCCGCGACACTTCCGATCATGTTTGTCTTGACGAGACTAAGAAAACAAATCCAAACAACCATACCGCAAATGTCTAGAAATAGGTTTCCCAGTGGGACAAACATTGGTCCTATACCCCAGTATGGGACTATATGGGTCTAATTTGGGCTGTATGGTACTTTTTAACAAATTTCACCGATTCGTGCCGGGACACTTCCTATCATGTTTGCCTTGACGAGACTAAGAAAACAAATCAAAACAACCATACCGCAAATGTCTAGAAGTAGGTTTCCCAGTGGGACAAACATCGGTCCTATACTCCAGTATGGGACTATATGGGTCTATATGGGTCTCGGTGACTTTTTTCATAAATTTCACCGATTCGCTCCGCGACACTTCCCATCATGTTTGTCTTGACGAGACTAAGAAAACAAATCCAAACAACCATACCGCAAATGCATAGAAGTAGGTTTCCCAGTGGGACAAACATCGGTCCTATACCCCAGTATGTGCCTATATGGGTCTATATGGGGCTCCTCGAACTTTTTCAAAAATTTCACCGTTTCGTGCCGGGACACTTCCTATCATGTTTGTCTTGACGAGACTAAGAAAACAAATCCAAACAACCATACCGCAAATGTATAGAAGTAGGTTTCGCAGTGGGACAAACATTGGTCCTATACCCCCATAACCCGTATATGGGTCTATATGGGTCTATATGGGTCTCGGTGACTTTTTTCAAAAAATTCACCGATTTGCTCCGCGACACTTCCTATCATGTTTGTCTTGACGAGACTAAGAAAACAAATCCAAACAACCATACCGCAAATGTGTAGAAGTAGGTTTCCCAGTGGGGCAAACATTGGTCCTATACCCCAGTATGGGACTACATGGGTCTATATGGGGCTCCTCGAACTTTTTCAAAAATTTCCCCGTTTCGTGCCGGGACACTTCCCATCATGTTTGTCTTGACGAGACTAAGAAAACAAATCCAAACAACCATACCGCAAATGTATAGAAGTAGGTTTCCCAGTGGGACAAACATCGGTCCTATACCCCTAATATGGGACTATATGGGCCTATATGGGTCTCGGTGAACGAGACCCCACAACCTATACCGCAAATGTCGAGAAGTAGGTTCCCAGGATGGTCCTATACCCCCATACCCCATATAGGCATTTTCCCGTAATTTAGGATAAAGTCCGTGTTCCGTATTTTTTCAGGAAAAATTGTACATAAACCCACCCTGGAACTAGGGGGAGATAACTCTATTGATAGGCAAACCCCGTTAAGCCCGGCGACCTATATACCCCCATACCCCATATAGGCATTTCCACGGATTTTTCGATAAAGTCCGTGTTCCGGTTTTTTTTTCAGGAAAATTTTTACATGCATCCGCCCATGACTGGATGCCCCTTCACGAATGTTTGACATTGATCATCGGCCCATTAGGGGCTCCCACGGATCCCAAAACGTCTATTTCCATACCCTTTTCCCACAATTTCCTGTCTGCGCATGCGTAGAATGGTGACAACGCTCGAGCCACTAGTCCAGTCAGATGCCCCCTCACATAGGCTTCACACTGATACCTCATACGACTCCATCGGCCCATTAGGGGCTCCCCTAGATCCCAAAACGTCTATTTCCATACCCTTTCCCCACAATTCCCTGTCTGCGCATGCGCAGAATGGTGACAACGCCCGAGCCGCTAGTCCGGTCAGATGCCCCCTCACATAGGCTTCACATTGATACCTCATACGACTCCATCGGCCCATTAGGGGCTCCCCTAGATCCTAAAACGTCTATTTCCATACCCTTTGGCCACCGCGCATGCGCAGAATTCCGATAATTCACCCCCACACCCAGCCCATCAGATGGCCCTTCACGAATGCTTCACTTTGATACCTCATATGACCCCATTGGACCATTAGTGGGTCCCCTAGCTCCAAAACGTCTATTTTCATACCCTTTGGACACCGCGCATGCGCAGAATTCAGATATTTCAACCCCACACCCAGCCCATCAGATGCCTCTTCACGAATGCTTCACTTTGATACCTCACTCGACCCAATCGGTCCACTACGGACCCACCTAGGTCACAAAACGTCTTTTTAGGTATTCCCCGTATACATTAACATTGGAAGTCAACCCATGAGACTACTTTTTGTCCGCGGAGGCAGACCGCATCACCACCAGACCGCATCACCGCGGAAGAATTCGAGGTCAAAGGTTGCCGGAACTATAGCCTAGACAGGTCAGTACATGCCTTGATCACGTGATGATCGTCATGGGAAACCCCCACTGGGAAACACCGCCACAGTTCCGCCACAAATTTTACCCGGGGGAACAAATAAGTAGGTCAATCCTCAGGAATTTGCCCTTATGCTACTACTCCACAAAATCCACAGCAAATAGGAGATGCAATAAGGGGACATGATTTAAAAGAGTTGGGTTTGGGTCGTTGGCGAAATAGATCCTTATATCATCAACGAAATTTGGAACAAGTTAGATGGCATATTACATCCCTGCCTGATAAAAATGTTTGAATTTCGTATATCATTTATCTGTTACTCCAATTTTAATTGATTTTCCAACAGTATTGACCTATTTACCGTATGAGGTGATTTTTTTTTAATCAACGGAAGCCGCGAAAACCTTTTAAATGCAAGAGAGATAAGAGTCAACATATTCCAATATGTATATATTATCCGTGATGTTATTATCCATTCCAAAACCACCTTGATTTTCACTAAGATTAAGTTGTCTAAATACCCTATTAAGGATTTTCTGTATGGTTTACCAAAGCTGGTGCTAAGTGCGATGCCGCGATAGTAATTGAGTCCCATTTTGCAACCTTCTTGTGAAGTGGAATGATGGGATACATTCAAGCAATCTTCGATTTCTTCTCTCCTGCATCGGGCCTTACAGACTAGTATTTTGTGTTCAATGCCGTCGTTTTCATCTGACGACGATACAGCTCCCCAATTCCCAGGGTACGAGTTCACAGCGACACAGCTCACCAACTGCCAATATACGAGTTGTCGGAGCATTTCTATCATAAATCTCTAGATTTGTATCTAGCGCTTATGTCGGTGCTAGGGACCGTGGGATCATGTCATCCAAGTTGCCACATGAACAGGTACAATAAAGGCGTACCTGAGATACAACACATATCACGAATCGTTAGATTCTTGGTATGTGCTTTAGAATAGGTTAACCGGAAGACTATACTGTGAAGTCACGTGGCTCTGCCAGTATGTCGGCACCTCTTCCCACTTCCCTTATATGTGTTGTAGCTCAATATACAGCCGAATTCGCATGGATAATTATAAAGAAGGCATTTCATATGAAGGCCATCTTACAGTTTTGTCTGATTTGTATATATATATATTTATATATTCGCTTGGTAAGCCCCTTTAGTAAAAATGGTATCATTGATATCTACTAAAGACTGGGATAGCCTACAATATGATGGATTTTTCTATCCTAACACAAGCGCAACGACTGATATTGGGCTAATTGTAGAGTCGCAAATTTTTTTGAAACGGACTTTGGGTGAATCGAGAAATAAACGGTTTACCGCCAAACAAAATACATCAGAATATTCTACAAGCATCACTTTATATATTCCCGTCGTCAAATTAGAATTTTTTTGCAATTGTTTACCTTTGGCGGGCGATTCAAAATCCAACGTAACTGTCCATACATCTAGGAACAGTTAGATTATGGCGGGCTACGTTCTCAATTCTGATTGGTCAGTCGCGACAGCTGATCAGTGCGTGACCTCTCTTGCCGGAGGCGTGTCGCGACTGACCAATCAATTATTCCTGTACTGATGTCGAGCCGAAAAAATTACTATGTTTTCTATCTGTCATACTCTATATGCTATACAAATACAGTCCAGTTTGGAAATGAACATCTTAAATGATAACACAAATGGAAAACTAAAACGTCTGGGGAAGAGAGATGTTGCTTTTTTTTGCGGAAAATCTTAAAATTTATTTCATGAAAATATTTTTATTGGTTGATGAGATAATTCACTTCAAAGAATTATGAGACTGGTACGAATTTGGTATCCAAATGAGCTTTGATTGTGTCAAACAGTGAAGTAGAAATAATTAGATAGACAAATAATGGTATATATTCTTTTCTAAGATATATAGGATTCTGATTGTTTTGCGTTCATTAACATTGTATTCACGGGTTATTGGATATTAGTTTCGTGACTTGGTTGCCAATAGTTTCACAAATAGGGTTACTATAGCAACCGGAAACCAAGTGCAGTATCTCCGAAAAATAAATAGTTGAAGTGATTTTTCGATGCATACATGTATGAATAGCAAATACCGTTGTTACTGAATATTCAGTAATTACGATTTCATAACCTGCACACGTTTCAAAATAAAGCCCTGAATAACTGGTTGCTTGGATAAACGTATTTCTAAACAGAATCAGAATTTTTCCAAAAACAAAGTCATATACTTTGCATAATGCCATAAATTATCAATATTGTAAATTTAAAAGAGATTAAACATCTAGATCTTGCAAATATACTGGCATAAATTTAAATCGTTTACTCGGTGACATAACACAATGTCAGTTGCATGCACTCCCTGAATATCAGATTTAAACTTCAAAGAACGACAGTGAGTGAGTGAGTGAATATTATTTCACGTCGCTTTCAACTATATTTCAGTGATATCACGACGTTGGATCCTATTCCTTTTCACACCCGGGAACCACACGGGTGGGGTCCTATTTCTTTTCACACCCGGGAACCCCACAGGTGCCTCAGTTAGTCGCCTCTTACGACAAGCTCTCTGAGGAGCTGAGGCTTATTCTTACCGTGACCTGCGGTGTGCACGAGAACATCCCAGGTCAATCCCGGGAAGCCCACAGGGCTCAATGAACTACAGCAACGTTTACGAGTATTTACATGTGGTAAACGGTTTATTACTCAGAATTGTGAGCACTTTCCTAAACGTGTCCCTATACCGTTTGGGCTCCCATTTAATATAGGTTCATCCAAAACATTCTCGGAAATTAATAATACCCTACATTTCAAAACGACATCCATTGATTATTGGACTGTTATCCCCAAAATACATTTCCCGCGGTTTTCCCATAGCCACTATTGCCAAACAATTCCATCGTCTCTTCGATTATGGTTTTGCTGGAATTGGCATCACGTTGGCGGCGAGCGGTGGTCATGGCCTAAGTGAAGACTTCGAAACAGGCATCGGGATGAATTCCATCACTTGGTGGACATTCGTGACTTTGAGACCGTGGGTCAAGTACCGTCGTAGTAAGTGGGTGTCCAGCAGATTCTTGTCTTCAAAAGAGAGATCCTGAAGGATCTTGGCGCCCACCAGTGTCCGATAATTGTAAGCTAATGACTAGAGGATCTTTTTGCCCATTGTTACTAAGAACAAACGATTGATTTGTAATTTTGTTTACAGAATTTCGAATCTGAGCGAAAAAGATCTAGACACAACTGCCTGGTGGCCATATTGGATTTTCGAATCGGACCAGAAGAGGTATCTTGCCCAACTAGGCCCCAAGGGGAACCTGTGTACCAAATTTGAGAAAGATCCATGCAGTAGTTCCTGAGAAATTGCAATAACAAGGCTTCATAGGGAAATCCAAGATGGCTGCCTGGTGGCCATATTGGATTTTCGAATCGGACCGAAAAAGGTATCTTGCACAACTAGACCCCAAGGGGAACCTGTGTACCAAATTTGAGAAAGATCCATGCTGTAGTTCCTGAGAAATCGCGATAACAAGGTTTCATGGGGAAATCCAAGATGGCTGCCTGGTGGCCATATTGGATTTTCGAATCGGACCAGAAAAGGTTTCTTGCACAACTAGACCCCAAGGGAAACCTGTGTACCAAATTTGAGAAAGATCCATGCAGTAGTTCCTGAAAAATTGTGATAACAATATTTCATGGGGAAATCCAAGATGGCTGCCTGGTGGCCATATTGGTTTTTCGAATCGAACCGAAAAAGGTATCTTGCACAACTAGACCCTAAGGGGAACCTGTGTGCCAAATTTGAGAAAGATCCATGCAGTAGTTCCTGAGAAATCGCGATAACAAGGTTTCATGGGGAAATCCAAGATGGCTGCCTGGTGGCCATATTGGATTTTCGAATCGGACCAAAAAAGGTTTTTTGCACAACTAGACCCCAAGGGGAACCTGTGTACCAAATTTGTAAATAACTGTTCACCTCTTCACAACAACAACACCAACAACACTATGTTAACATATCAGTAAGGTTTGTATTTCGGAATCAAATGCTAACGCACATTCACATATGAAAAATTAAATATCTTGGTATTTAGTATGTTGATAAGAATTGTTTGGCTGCCAAGATTCGGGTTTTGTGAAATGATATTTTGGTGCAGGTCTATATGGAAAGTGAATGAAGGCAGGGTCGATCGACATTGCCTGAGAGGAGATAACCGGGTTTGGAGGTTGCGTTCCTCGCCATAGGCTTGCATGGTGATGATGATGGTTCGGTGATCCAAAAGACGGTCGCGGTCGTGCAGAAAATTTGGCTGATTGCGTTGCCTCCTGGGAAATACACTCCCATAACTCCACACGGGCGTAGCTCAAACCCAGGATACAGTCGCGGTTCTGGTTCACATCCTGAGTCCACGGCGCTCGATATAGCGCTCTCCCATGAGCGAAAACTCATAACCGTGTCAGTAGCAGCCGTTGAACTGGAACACGGTCGGCTTTTGGTTCATGATGGCGAAACTTGTGTTCCGTGTTGTTGGCATGGTGACGGATGGTCGCGACTCATCGTTGAGCTTCCGAATGGAGCCATTTTTGTTATGTTCCGTGGTACGTTGGGGCTTGATCTGCTGGCCATCGGGGTGCTAAAGATTTGAGAAAGATCCATGCAGTAGTTCCTGAGAAATCGCGATAACAAGGTATCATGGGGAAATCCAAGATGGCTGCCTGGTGGCCATATTGGATTTTCGAATCGGACCAGAAAAGGTTTCTTGCACAACTAGACCCCAAGGGGAATCTGTGTACCAAATTTGAGAAAGATCCATGCAGTAGTTCCTGAGAAATCGTGATAACAATCTTTCATGGGGAAATCCAAGATGGCTGCCTGGTGGCCATATTGATTTTTCAAATCGGACCGAAAAAGGTATCTTGCACAAATAGACCCTAAGGGGAACCTGTGTACCAAATTTGAGAAAGATCCATGCAGTAGTTCCTGAGAAATCGCGATAACAATGTTTCATGGGGAAATCCAAGATGGCTGCGTGGTGGCCATATTGGATTTTCGAATCGGACCAAAAAAGGTTTCTTGCACAACTAGACCCCAAGGGGACCCTGTGTACCAAATTTGAGAAAGAAATCGCGATAACAAGAATTGTTTACGGACGGACGGATGACGGACGGACGTCCGTCCAGCGGACTGACTGACGGACGGACGACGGACAAAAAGTGATTTGAATAAAAAAGTGATATAATAAAAAAACTCCCGATCGGCATACGCCGGTGCAACCTCAAAACAGGGTTATCTCCCCTAATGTCATGTCGATCGACCCAGTTGCCTTCAGTCACTTACCGAAGGTGGAAAAAACACACACGTTATTCCAAACGGTCGGTGCTCGGAGTACCGATCGTTAGTGTGTGAGGATTGGAATCACGATCATTCAGTGTAAAAGCAGGATAGAAAAGAGGTGACATCATCACAGATTCCACTTTCAAGCGATCGGTGTTTGGAGTGTACTAAACAATACATTTGATAGATAATCGTTTTTACAACGTTTACAGTAAATAATGTGAAGTTTATTTATTAATCCCGTTTTTCTAAGCTATTGGTTTGCGGACTAACCACAGCCGAAGCGTACTGGCGTGGTGATGTTCCATCAGCTCATGGATCAAGCAGTCCCAGATAGTAGTGTCTGTTGTTCCAAGGCAAGGGAGACTACTAGTAGTATAAAGAAAACTCTCTGGAATTCTCCGCAGAGTGCGTCGTCACCAAGCCATGTAGCCTTTGACAGAGATTAAAAATGCGAGATTATCACGTAGCGCACTTGGGGGATTCGACAGACCAAAGAAAACAAACATTCGGTAAATAATTAAGATTCGGGTTTTGTGAAATGATTTTTTGGTGCAGGCCTATTTGGAAAGTGAATGAAGGCAGGGTCGATCGACATTGCCTGAGAGGAGATAACCGGGTTTGGAGGTTGCGTTCCTCGCCATAGGCTTGCATGGTGATGATGATGGCTCGGTGATCCAAAAGACGGTCGCGGTCGTGCAGAAAATTTGGCTGATTGCGTTGCCTCCTGGGAAATACACTCCCATAACTCCACACGGGCGTAGTTCAAACCCAGGATACAGTCGCGGTTCTAGTTCACATCCTGAGTCCACGGCGCTCGATATAGCGCTCTCCCATGAGCGAAAACTCATAACCGTGTCAGTAGCAGCCGTTGAACTGGAACACGGTCGGCTTTTGGTTCATGATGGCGAAACTTGTGTTCCGTGTTGTTGGCATGGTGACGGATGGTCACGACTCATCGTTGAGCTTCCGAATGGAGCCATTTTTGTTATGTTCCGTGGTACGTTGGGGCTTGATCTGCTGGCCATCGGGGTGCTAAAGATCGCGCTAATTAGAGGACGTTGTCATCGAAGCCGATGATCTGATGACAAGCATTCTTACCACCCTTCCCACAATGTTGGGTTTCAAACATTCGAAAATGTCGGCTTTTTGCTGCTCGATAAGGGTGAAAAAGGTAGGTAGGCCTAGGTATTGAAAGAGATACTGTAGTGTCAGGCCGAGAACGCCTTCAGTCTTAACAGCTATCCTATCTCTAGAAGGAAAACAAAAATAGCTAACACTACGTGACTTTGTAGTTTATCATTCTGTGGTAATTTTTAGCTCTCTGGGTCGAAGGCCCGATGGGCTTATGTCATGGCCTGACTGTCCGTCGTCCGTCGTGCGTCGTCCGTCGTGCGTCGTCCGTAAACATCTTCTTCTCTGAAACCGCTTGGCTGATTAAGCTGAAACTTGGCATGCATGTTTCCCCCAATGAGTACACCAGAATTTGTTCATACCGTGTCGATACGATTTTAAATATGGCTGCCATGGCGGCCATCTTGAATTTGCCAGTGAAATCTTGTCATCATTATTTTTCGGTAACTACTGCATGGATCTTTCTCAAATTTGGTACACGGATTCCTCTTGGGGTCTAGTTGTGCAAGATATCTTTTGTGGTCCGATTCAAAACTCCAATATGGCCACCAGGCGGCCATCTTGGATTTCCCGATGAAACATTGTTATCGCGATTTCTCAGGAACTACTGCATAGATCTTTCTTAGATTTGGTACACAGGTTCCCCTTGGGGTCTAGTTGTGCAAGATACCTTTTGTGGTCTGATTTACAAATCCAATATGGCCACCAGGCGGACATCTTGGATTTCCCCATGAAACATTGTTATTGCGATTTCTCAGGAACTACTGTGTGGATCTTCCTCAAATTTGGTAAACAGGTTCTCCCTTGGGGTCTAGTTGTGCAAGATACCTTTCTGCTCTGATTCGCACATCCATTATGGCCACCAGGTGGCCATCTTGGATTTCCATATGAAACTTTGTTATTGTGATTTTATCAGGAAGTACTGCATGGATCTTTCTCAAATTTGATACACAGGTTCTCCTTGGGGTCTAGTTGTGCAAGATACTTTTGTGGTCTGATTCAGAAATCCAATATGGCCACCAGGCGGCCATCTTGGATTTACAGATGAAACATTGTTATCGCGATTTCTCAGGAACTACTGCATGGATCTTTCTCAAATTTGATACAGAGGTTCCCCTTGGGATCTAGTTGTGCAAAATGCAATTTGTGGTCTGATTGAAAAATCCAATATGGCCAACAGGCGACCATCTTGGATTTCCAGATGAAACATTGTTATCGTGATTTCTCAGGAACTACTGCATGGATCTTTGTCAAATTTGGTACAGAGGTTGCCCTTGGGGTCCAGCTGTGGAAGATACCTTTTCTGCTCTGATTCGAACATCCAATATGGCCACCAGATGGCCATCTGGGATTTCCCTATGAAACTTCGTTATCATGATTTATCAGTAAGTACGGCATGGACATTTCTCAAATTTGATAGACAGGTTCCCCTTGGGGTCTAGTTGTGCAACATACTTTTGTGGTCTGATTCAGAAACCCAATATGGCCACCAGGCGGCCATCTTGGATTTCCAGATGTAACATTGTTATCGCGATTTCTCAGGAACTACTGCATGGGTCTTTCTCAAATCTGGTACAGAGGTTCCCCTTGGGGTCTAGTTGTGAAAGATACAAATTGTGCTCCAGGCAGCCATCTTGGATTTCCAGATGAAACATCGTGATTTCTCGGGAACTACGGCATGGATCTTCCTCAAATTTGGTACAGAGGGTGCCCTTGGAGTCTAGCTGTGCAGGATACCATTTTTGTTCTGATTGAAAAATCCAATATGGCCACCAGGCGGCCATCTTCGATTTCCCCATGAAACATTGTTATTGCGATTTCTCAGGAACTACTGCATGGATCTTTCTCAAATTTGGTACAGAGGGTCCCCTTGGTGTCTAGTTGTGCAAGATATCTTTTTTGCTCTGATTCAAAAATCCAATATGGCCACCAGGCAGCCATCTTGGATTTCCCCATGAAACTTTGTTATCGCGATCATGGATTTCTCAGGAACTACTGCATTGATTTTTCTCAAATTTGATACACAGGTTCCCCTTGGGGTCAAATTGAGCAAGATACCTTTTCTTGTCCGATTCGAAAATCCAGTATGGCCGCATCTTGAATTTCCCATGAAACTTTATCATGAAATCTCAGGAAATAACTGCATGGATCTTTTAGTGTTCAGGGGGGACAACACAAGTTAGAAACTCATCTATTGTAGTTCTTTAGTAAAAATTTCTCACAGCTACGTTCTCCAGTTACAGACAGATGAGCTACAGTGCCGTGGCACTATCTTTAGTGTATTTGCATAACCCCGCGAGCAGAGGACCATGGGATATTCAGAATGGCGATCATATGGGTAGTCGATGACTGTCGTCGTTCTTCTTCAAAATTCCTGCTTTCCGCGACGAAAAGTACACAACTATTTTATTTCACATCAATTTATTCATTGATTTATCATTCAGTTCTTTTGCGAAGAAATTACATAAATAACGACATCTAAAAATCTGAGTGAAAATTCCACCGTGACGCGATCATTGCAGCCATCTTCCATTTTTTTTTGCAGAGCTTGGCCCATGGGTATAGTGATGTGCGTTTCACGAGTACAGATCTCACCGCCCAGAATTTAACCCGAGGACAGTTAATTGGTTCAAATATTACAGGAAACGTAGTTTCTGTGCAAATGGCCTGGGTGGCTGGGTCGTCGTGTATGTTCGGTCTCCTCCTGGGCTTCGTCCGCGGTGTCATTCTCCGGGTCCGCAGTCGGAATACGCATATCAAGTGCCACTTAGACACCACGGTATGTCGTGGAAGTGAGATACTCCGTACTGGCTTAGCTCCAGATAATCCAGCACCCGGGTAATCAGGGCGTACGGGCCACCAGTAGAGACGAACAGATCGGTTCCTTCAGTATGCAGTCAGTATATTCGTCTGTGGAGTCAAATGACTTTTTGTCAGTAAGCCAGCATCGTTTTCAGCCACCCTTAATGTTGCGTTTAATCGTAGCCGGGTACGTTGGTGTGAATACTCAAGAGAATGTGGCGCTGGGTCCATTAGGTTTTGGCCGACATCGTTTGCACCGATTTCAGCAAGGCTTCAACATGATAACACACCTAATACGGAAAATAGGGTTGTTCCATGTCGACATCAGTGTCAGTAGTATAGAAAGACGAAATCTCTGAAGATATTTGGTCGGTGCGTTAAATGTGGAGCGAAATGTGGAGGGTTGATGACGTCGCGTAAGGTGACGTCTCTTCCGGAACAAAGGTTCAACATGCCGACAGCATGATTGCCCCACCTATTGCACGGACCGGGTGGTGTTACGGACATTGGCAAGCGGCGCGTGCAAAAATTCCCACCATCACGTTCCAGGAAGGCCCACCAAACCTGAATAATTTGAAACCGGATTCGTTGGTAGTCATCCATGATCTTATGACGAAGGCCAATGCTTGAGTCACCCAGCTCTTTACCAAAAGCAGTAATCATGGCCGGTTCAGCATCATCTACATTGTGCAGAATCTATTCAGTAAAAACAAAGAACATCGGAACATCAGTTTGAATGCCCACTAACTGGTGGTGTTTAAAAACTCGAGAGACACCACTCAGCTGCGGTACCTGGCGAGACAGATGTACCCCGGATGCATCAGGTCTGCGTTGGAAGCCTTTGAAGATGTGACAACCCCTCAACACGGCTATATGCTCTTTGACCTGAAGCAAGACACCCCGAAACACCAGAACGATTACGTTCCTTACGGAAACCTTTCACTTCCTTTAAAACACCACACCTGGTCACGATGCCTCACCGCTTGAGTGTCGTGACACGTAGCAAGTCACAGCGACGATCACGACGCCAGGATCAGCCCCCAAAGGCCCGAGAACACTACTAAAACCAACAGCGGCAGCGCGAAATCTCTGTTGTCATGATTTACCCCACAATACCCAGTAATAGCTCGGCTGCGGTGTTTCTCAAAAACAGCTTAGCCCATTATGCCACGCTGGTATCACATCCTTTAGAGCTCCCCAACCGTCGGGAGTGTGGCCTATTGGTTATTCAGTAACCGGGCATGTGCTACAACGTACAACATGACAACATGGGGCGGGAATACCTCTCGGGCGAACACCCCTTGAAAGATAATGCGTGCCCTTGAGTCATTTTCCAGCACGGTGGTAGTCTGGTTTGTGTCCATGTTAGGTGGCGAAGTCACACAGGATCAGGCCCCAAAGGCCCGAGAACACTACTAAAACCAACAGCGGCAGCGCGAAATCTCAGTCGTCATGATTTACCCCACAATACCCAGTAATAGCTCGGCTGCGGTGTTTCTCAAAAACAGCTTAGCACATTATGCCACGCTGCTACCACATCCTTTAGATTTCCTCAACGGTTGGGAGTGTGACCTATTGGTTATTCAGTAACCGGGCATGTGGTACAACGTACAACATGACAACATGGGGCGGGAATACATCTCGGGCGAACACCCGTTGGAAGATAATGCGTGCCCTTGAATCATTTTCCAGCAAGGTGGTAGTCTGGTTTGTGTCCATGTTAGGTGGCGAAGTCACACAGGACGTGGGGCGCCTTGTCCGCTTGAATGTTGTCAATCTCGGGTGGTACTCCTTATGGTACTCCGAAGGCCCGTCCAAAGTGAATTTCCAACAGTATGTTGCCTTGCCTGGCGATGTTCAGCTGATGGTGGTTCTCTAAGGTAAGAGTCAGATCTAAACAGAGCAACTTGTATCCGTTAACGTAGTTCTCCCGACTATTCTTACATATGGTACAAGGTACAACATGATACGGTGTGGTACGAGGTCGTGTACGAAGGCAACACATATAACTTCACTCTTCCCGAAGGCCAGTGCCATACTTTTAAAATATTCATCAATGCGTTGCGTAAGCTCATCAAGAGCTCGAGCCCGAAAGGAATGAATATATCTTCCAGTTTGCGAACATGATCCACTTGGAGTACAAGGAGTGGAACGGGCGCACCTGACCTTCGCCTTGATGGTCACTGACTTGAACAGACACGCAGCCGACTATAGGATCATCATCCAAGACGCAGACATGTATGTCCGAAATGTGAAACCGAATCCAGCCTTCCAATTGAGGTATCGCGAAGTCTATCCGACGTCTGCAAACCAGAGTGTTGATCTTGTTCAAGGGAGCTGCCTAAGTGGTTCATCCTGGCCAGTGTGTAAAATATCCGTTTCCGCGGAGCCCACCCGGAGAACCCATTCAGCTATAAGCATTTTGGCATTAATTTTGTGGGCTTGCATGTGGACGGACATCTGGTACGAGAGACTGCCTCAACTCCGAATGTTCGGCGTGAGAATTTTATTTGAGCCTACAGAGCCTGTTTACAGCGACAGGTCAAATCGACCAGGATGAAGGGAATACGATCAATCGGGAAGAATACATTAACGGATACACGTTGCTCTGTTTTGGAGAACGAACATCAGCTGAACCTCGCCAGCCAAGGCAACTTACTGTTGGAAATCCACTTTGGACGGGCCTTCGGAGTACCATAAGGAGTACCACCCGAGATTGATATCATTCAAGCGGACAAGGCGCCTCACGTCCTGAGTGGATTTGTCACCTAACATGGACACAAACCAGACTACCACCGTGCTGGAGAATGACTCAAGGGCACGCATTATCTTTCAAGGGTTGTTCGCCCGAGATGTGTTCCCACCCCATGCTTGAACCTAAATGTGGGGCTACATTCAATCAATCTGGTATGGGTCTATCAGCCGCCGGAAAAAGTAGCAAGCCAGTGACCTAGGATGGGGTCCAATGTAACCAACCAATACCATAGAAAAAAAACAATGCAAGAGCACTGCGGTGAAAGATATAGTCAATGAATTATCCCACAGACCAGATAGATGTTTTGGTCTAGGTTAAGAGCTCGCATTCCAACACAAACTTTCGACGAACAAGAACCATGGCCAGTTATAGCTACAAGATCAACAGGTGGAGTGACGAGGTCCGGGAAAAGACCAGGAATACGAGAATGTCCAAGGCGGGTGTCGTAGCGTCCACCAAAGCAATGCCCAGAGCTTATTATGATAGAAAGCCGAAGAGGGGCAACACGGATGCTAGGCATGCATAACCCCGGAAGACTGCCGGAGAGAGACCAGACCACCACCCTTCTGGGTACCGGTACATCAACTGGGCAGTACGTCTCCCTAAACAGTGGGAAAACACTCTAACATCATCCAAAGTCCCTTTTCAGGACCAACCATTCTTTGCGAAAGAAAATGTTTTATTAAGCACAATGCGCAGCCACATACTCTCACATCACATTATCGCAGGGCGGAAGTCTGTGTCCATTTGGTGCAATTCCCATGTCTCTAGGCCCTCAGGTTCTCGGTTGAGGACATGCGGAGAAAAGGAAGGTTTCCTACTTGGCATTTATGCTGGACATATAGCTGACGATATTATCGGGGACCATGCTTGATGACTTGCATTCCGCAAGATGTCAATATCATTGAAGTAACTGAAGGACATATAAAGTAGTATGCAACAGCAGGTAACTCTTGCTGCATTTTACCAGCATTTAAATGCGCATTCAAGGACAGATAAAACCTGCTGGGCAGTTACGTGACCGGAAGTGACCTTTGCCGGAACTATAGTGAACTTGATTTCCGTGACGTCACCAATGGTGGGACCGTGATCGCTCAAACTCGTATTATTGTGACGGTCAGGGCAACAAACAACAACAAGTTCAGTTGTAAAGGAGTCAACCGTCTGGATAGTAACATCACCAAAGCCCTGTGCCTCGATGTACTACAGAGCCAGGCCAGTGCCTGTGGGACCAGCAAAGGATTTCGGGTCGTCCAAATCCAGATGCACTCCTATGCCCAGCAGCGGGACGCCTTCACCTTCTTCTACCCCAAAGCGAAAAGTTTTCCCAGATGGTGTGACCACGACTTATCTGGATATTTAGAGTAAGGGATACCCCCAAAATGCTAAGGGGAAGGCGAACTAAAACCGAGGATATTCCACTGGACTTCTATCATTGATGTGTTGTATATATGGAGTTCCCCACTTGCCTGTGTTCGGGCGACTCATTAGGTGAAATTCCCATGTCTCTAGCTCCATTGGTTTTCCGTAAATGGTTTCACTTCCGGTCGCGCATGCGCGGTCCTACTTCTTCGCCCCACATTACCCTATGGCGGATCCTGTGCCAGGCGACTCATTTGGAGAAATCCCCATGTCTCTGGCCCCAGTGGTTTTCCCTACAGGGTTCCACTTCCGGTTGCACATACGCAACTTATTTCCACACCCCATACTACCCTAGAACGGAAGCCTGGGTCCAGGCCACTCATTTGGTGGAATCCCAATGTCTCTGGGCCCTCCGGTTCTGGGAAGGGACATGTGGAGAAAATAAGGGTTCCCCAATTGGCATTATGCTGGACATACAGCTGGCGATATTGTCGGTGACCATGTTTGATCACGTGCATTACAGGTGATGTCAATTAGCATTGAAGTAAGTGAATGACATATAAAGTAGTATGCATAGGCAGATAACTCTTGCTACATTTTACCCCGGACATGTCAATCAACATTGAAGTAACTGAAGGACAAAAAAAATAGTATCAGGTGCAGATGACTCTTAAGTGACTAAAGGGGGAATTCTGGCTTATTCATGGGGAGCCACGTGACCGGTGAACTTTTACTCCTGTGCACCATATTTATCCGGTATTGTGAGCACTTCAGGTCACGTGACTGCGCATGCACGAGTTATCTCCCAATGCACGAGTTATCTCCCCATGAATGTGCCCTCGTGAAAATTATTTTATGGCCGGGCGACGTATGATGTGAAATAAAATAATTTTTGTTCACTTTTCATCGCGAAAAAGTAGACATTTTGAAGAAATATGACGAAAACATCACTTCTCTGGTACCCCACGTGGCTGCCATCTTGAATTTACCCATGATCTTCGGCTCGGGAGGAGGGGGGGGGGGCGGGTGTTATGCAAATAATCTCAAAATTACCCCAATTTGATAAACTATAAAGTTACGGAGTTTCACCTCTCCATTTCCTGTCGTTCCGGAGATAGTGCAGAAAGTTTGGTCATCTCCACAGCCCCCCGCAGCCCAGGCCTGGTAGGGTTAAAGTTCTTGATAGCTTAACTATTTTCACGCACATGGGACGATCCAGTTCGAGCAATACTTCGGCAAATTTTTCATACCTCTTGAAAACAGTATATGCCTTATTAGAAGATATTTTCGTCACGAAGTAAGTGACAGATTATCCTCTGGTTTTAATTATCTCACTTCTGAAAAAGTAAACTGCAGTAAATCCAGCTTAATCTAGGATTTGGGTTGTTTGGATAAATCATTGTTCAATTATAGGCGTCATATCCCATATTCAATATTTATATCAGCTGTGATCTACAAACGAATTATCTCGTCAATAATCGAAATACCTTCGTGCCACAGTTAACATCAATTCCAAATCTGCACGAAGTTCAAAACAAACGACATTCCTAATGAAAACATCAGTCACTATGAAATAGTCTCTCCTCACTATTCATTTCCCTTTAGCTAAAAATTAGTAATTTCTGTTCAATACTCACAGGATGTTTGGACCTAGCCATCATTGGAGGTGGTATAGGAGGGACCTACTCGGCATGGAAGTTGAAGGATAGAGGAATGTCAATAGAAATATTTGAACAAAGTGACAGGATTGGTGGTCGACTCTTCACCGTCCATCTACCATCCATGCCAAACGTCGGAGCAGATCTTGGGGCTATGAGGTACATACCCGGTGAACATACCACACTAGAGAGCTTGATAGAAGCGTTTAACCTACAGAGCGTTCCATTCAAACCATCAGCTGAAGAAATACTGTACTATCTACGGGGCACCTATCTGACCAAGGAAGAACTTATCACCACCAAACTACCCTACCGTCTGAAGCCAGATGAACCCAAGGACCCAGGTGAACTTAGATGGTAAATGATTGCTCTCAGATGAAATTAGTTCTATTATGCAATACTGGTTTCAATTCCATCGCATTCTAGTCCAGAGTCAATCTCAGTAAACTCAGATATAATATCATGGAATATTATATCTGAATTCAGCCCTATATAAATCCCGTGCGAGTTGAAACTCCTATTGTTAGCCAATCAGATGGATAGCTGGTTGTAACTATTTCAAAATCACGCCCACAGTAATTACACACGGTAGTGGTCTAATATATAAACATTATCCTGGAACAGTTTCCAAATATGGCATCATTTCTAGACAGGGTCCGTAAACATCAAAGAGTTTACTCCCGCCGAAAAGTCTGGCTTTGTTAGGGGTAGAAAATATCAAGATTGTGCCTCGCGAAGATGTTAATCTTCTTGAAGTAAACGTCAATCATTGTAAGAGCGAAAAGTTTGAAATGGTCGTGATTGGCTTATTATGGAATCTCGTAGAATATCGGCGAACATTTCGCACGAATTTTTCATAGCGTTACGTCTAGATGGTATTCCTCTGATTTACCATCTTGGTTTACTTAGATTGGTCCAGAGTAAGGCCAGCGGAAAAATTGTCTGACTCCACCAACACCACACTGTTTAAAACATATGGTCGCTCCGACCATGTAAACTGTGGTCGAGGGATATCCGACTAAGAAAAAGTCATCAGTCGAAAAACGACTAAGAAATATTTGCTCGCTCCGACCATATAAAGTATATAGTCGTGGCCGACCAATTATTCTCTTGTAAACTCTGGTCGAAAGGTATCTGATAGAGAAAAGGTTGTTCGGAAATGAGTCGTGGTCGAGAAAACGACCAATCAATATATTGTCGCTCGGACTAGGAAAAGTGTGGTCAGATAGCCGTCAGATAATCGTTTGGACAATTTTGTTCTAACAGTGCCGATGAAACGTCTGAAAGTGTTCTTTAGAATGCGATTTCATACTCAAAGTTAATTTAAAGGTTTTGGTATATGGTATTTATATGACCCATACCATAAGACATTTATCGCAAGATGTAGAAAAAAGTTTGACGTGACACCTACCCTAGAAATTCTTCAAGGGCGAGGGTGGGGGTTGCCCTGATATAAAATGCGAATATGCATTAGTTGAGCACACTCTCGGGCCCTTACAAGGGGGGGGGGGGGGATTTGGCTTAATGTCACACTCAAGTTTGTTTCACTCATATGATGACAGTCAGTTTGGTTGGTGGAGGAAGCCGGAGAACCCGGAGAGAACCACCGCCCTTCGGGAACTAACTGACAAACTTTCACACATGGACCAGCTGCATGTGTGACAGAAAACATAGACGTCTAATTTACATTGGAAATGTATCCATTTTCAGGAAAGTCTATCAAGAAGCATTGAATGTGTCCAAGACGGACGAGATTCCAGACTTCAATAAGGCGACAACACCGGATGGTAAACCTCTTTACAAACAAGGGTGAGATCTATATATTTCTCTGTGATATGACATATGGAAGTACAGTCGTCAGACCCCACATTCAGTATGAAGTCGTCAGCCAAAAAATAATTTTTACATCTGAATATGAAGATATAACATGAAAAATAAAATAAAATTTGTTATTGACTGTTACTTTGCGCAGACCTTTCAATCTTAGATGCGCAGATGGCTGTTATTCAGTACAGACCTTTCAAATCTTAGTTGCACAGACGGCTGTTATTTTGCACAGACATCAAAATTCTTTGCTGCACAGAATACGCACCCACAGGGGTCACTAGTAGAAAAGGGCATTTGGTTTATCTTTGAACAATTGCTGATACGTGCTAATGACCTTTGCGGAGGGTTATGACCTCACTTCTGGACAATCCGCGCATGTGCTCAATCCACAAAATAAATAAAGTAGCCCTTATAATAGCAAAGAAAATAATATAATTGAGAAGAGCTGAGGTCTTCTCAAAATTGGATTTGAAATCATCAGCTAGAGCTTTACGACGGCTCCAAGTACATTATGACGTTTTCTACTCGCGTTGTTTTAAGATGGTACAAGCGATTGAATTTTGGGATAACGTCGGCAACTGAAATATTCCAAAATAAAATCGGTGGAATTCTGGAGGAAATTCCTGGAACTCTGAACATGAGTGATGATCTGCTGATTGTTGGTAAACCCAGAGAGCTCATGATATCGCTCTGGAGCGTACCTACGCCAGATTACGTGAGAAGAAAGTCCGCTAGAACACTAGGGTTACGTGTTCTCCGAGTTTCCGCTGACCCAAAGAAGGTGCAAGCTCTGTAAAACATGAATACCCAGAAAATCCAAGTGAAGTTTGAAACCTCCTTGGAATGACCATGCGACTATGTATCGCCATTCATTCAAGACTACGCCACGACTACGCAACCACTTCATCATTTGACAAAAAAATGAACTGAGGTTCATCAACAAGCTCTCGACACACTGAAGAACCAAATAACCGCGGCACAACGATGGCATACCTCGGCCCGGCAAAAACGACAGAAGTTGTAGATGCCAGTCCCTGGTCTCCGTGCTATAATTGCCCAACGAGACTCATCAACCTCTGACCGACGACCGATTGCATATTCCAGCAGAGCCTTAAGTGCAACGCTACAGTCAAACGGAACGCGAGGGCTTGGCGATTGTCTGCGTGTGTGAACACTTCATCTTATATCTGTACGCATCCAAATTGACCCTGGTGACAGACCACAAGCCACTGAAGCTAATATTCAACAACCCAGCTTCTAAGCCTCCCGCCCGAATTGAAAGGTGGTGACTACGTCTACAAATATAGGACATAGCGGTGAAGTACAAAGTTGGCAAAAGTAACCCTGCAGATTATATACCTGGGCACCCACAGACCTCTGAGTTCAGTGTTCACGCTACCATATCAGCAGAAGAATACTTAAATTTTCTTGCTGGACATGGCATCCGGAAAGCTTGACGCTGTTACAGGTGAAAAGGACTACAAAAGCAGACAGCACGCTTCAGTATCTAATTCGCGTTCTTCGTTCCAACCGTTGGCATGGTGTGATGCCAGCGATGAAATCCTTTGCCAAGATGTCAAGTAAACTAAGTGTATCTGGAGGACTATGTCTGTGTCACCGCAATGTGAATTAATTCCATGGAACAGTGAAAATTCATTCATTCCCTTTTAGAATATTATTATATGGGAATAGAGTTATTTCCCTTGGTTTATGGAACAGTGTATAAATTCCATCAGAATGGTTAATGATGAATCGAATGAATATTTCTTTGGAACAGTGTTTTTTAGAAAAGTGAATCATTATGGAACAGTTTCAATTCCATGGAACAGCATCACTTTGATGTCAAAGTAATGTTTCTCTGGAACAATATAAATTCTTAAAAGATTGTTCCTCAACAGTGACATTTACCAGATATGTTGTTACCAATCTGATTAAAACTCAGACTTAATAAACCGCTCCTCTTTCGGACATGTCGCTGATCAGCGACATGTCCGAAAGAGGAGCGGTTTATTAAGTCTGAGTTTTAATCAGATTGTGGTGTTACATTTGAACACCGAACTATGGATGAAGGATTGTAGACAGGAAAATGTGGTTCTTGACCAGAAACGGTTATTCTTTCTCTAGTTCGAGTTAATGAGTTCGAGTTACTCGCTCGAGTTAAAAGACTTAAGTTCGGATCTTAACTATATGGTGCGATAGAGTGATCCAATACTTATTAGTTGAATTCCAGTCATCGGTTGACTTTCAATGTTATGAGTTTCGTACTTCCAAATGCTTAACGTTTTACATTAACATACGAGTTGGAAACTGCTACTGTGGTAAATGTCTATCTTCTGCCGAGTCTATTACACAGTCTGATAAGTTACATGTATGATCATTCATATTATCATTTGATTGCATGTTATATCCATTTATTAGAAAAAGGAGGGATTTAATGTTTCCACATTATACTGTTCAGGACACGATTATATCTTTGGTAGTAACCGGTTTGAGAACTAAGGCTCTAGGATGAATCTGAGCAAGAAATACAACACATGAACTTGGCAAACCAACAGACTTTATTAGTCCTCATAGTATACACCACAGGTTAGAGTCTCCATTATCATAACATATATACAGTTACACTATTGGAGCTTCATTAAACTTGACCACCGGTTTAAACAGGTACTGTCCCTACATACACACATATTTAACTCATAAACACGGGATACATCGAATAGCTATCAAGATTCAGTGTCGGGCATGGAACTGAAATCAGTGTTCTATTTTCGCTAGCCGAATATCTTTGGCTGTTTCCTTTTTTCTGAGTATTTCACGGTTCGCTACAGGTACTCCTAAATTAACACTATTAGGGCCTAACAAGAAGTACCTGAGAACAATATTTCAAAAAATGCTAATAGAGACAATAAATTGCATTCGTGCTAGTCTAGACTGTCGACAGTTTTCATGTGTATTTTTTGTATTTGTGTGCTGTATGAGGCACCCCATAAGGTATCTGATCGTTTTTCCCACCTCTTTCATATCTCGCCAATATATTATATGTATATGGTAGGATTCGGCTGTTTGACTGTTAATCCTCGAAGCCCGCCCTCTGTACAGGTCATTTGACAATTATATGTAGGTTTCTTGCCTTGGTGGGAAAGTTACCGCGCCACTTATAGGTTAGATTTGCTGGGTATTCTTACATTTACCATGCTCAGCCCATGTTGAGGCATTTATCCCATCACACGCCCTCGATACGCATCCATCTACATCAGATGGCATTGAGCTGATATGCCGTCGCAGCTCCCGCATTAGCGTATCTCATCTAATTCCGCTTAAGCCGGTGCTAGGGGTCGTGTAGTTACTTCATAGCTTCCACATGAACATTCGCAATAAAAAGCACGACTGAGATGCTAAGGCTAAGTCTTAGAATCCTCCATATTGTAGACTGAATTCGAGATGCAGACGGGGACTTTCCCTTCCACATATTCGTCAATTTCCTCACCTCTTATATACCTCACCAATGTGTGTCCTATGCAGCGCGGAATAAGGGGCATTTCCGTCTATCACTCAGAAAACGAGTCGGCGGCTGCTTACAGTTCCGGTTTAAAGGCTTGTGGGATTCCAGTGACACGCAGGGGCTATATTGGTCGTTGTAAAGAGAAGTGTGATCAGCGAGTGAGAAAATGGATCGACTTGAAAACCAGAAAATAACGAATCAGACGGTCGCATTTCAGCCAATAGAATTCCACCGCGCTGGAAACGAATCAATGCAAATTGTGGTGGCCGGAAACCAAAAGCTGGGTCGGTATATGGTCCTGCTTTCAGAATCAGGACTCGTTTTTTTCGAGTACTCACAAAGCTAGGTCATTCCACATTACAAAATCCATTTCTTACACTTCAGCAACATGCAGCTTGATAAATCCATTTCACCACTTGCCAGGAATGCAGCACCACCCGTGGAGGGCAACTTCCCTACCGATCCTGACGAACCACCCAGTGAGACCATACCGGAAGAGAATGCCGTGAGCGATATGTGCCTCGGAATTGGCCCACCATCCGTCGCTGCTTTCACCGCCATCGACTTGTGACGGACCTGCACAATTTCAACTTCCCTACCGATCCTGACGAACCACCCAGTGAGACCATACCGGACGATAATGCCGTGAGCGATATGTGCCTCGGAATTGGCCCACCATCCGTCGCTGCTTTCACCGCCATCGACTTGTGACGGACCTGCACAATTTCAGTTTAGTTGACAACACCAGACTGGCTCACTATACGCCGATATCACTTTGACCGAGAAGACTACAGCCTACCGGATGAATCCCAACCTTGGGTACATTCTACGACATATGGAGACGGACCAGCTCCGGCATTTTTACCCGAGTAATAATACACTCGTCTACCCGCAGCCCTTCGTCATCGCGAACCGTGCTTCGCTGGAGACGACCCTGGATCGACTGAAGACCTTAGACCCCTTAGAATTGTCTCGTCACAAAAGCTCCACACCAAATTGCAGGTGGAGATAACGAACAACGTTACCTTTTTTATCACCAAGCAGATCGACCAGCCTCTCTGTACTCCCACCATGTTTAGATGTCGGGAAGGCATATATGCCTTAGCGAATACGGCTCGCGAAACCCTAAACCGACCTGAAATGCCTGCTCCGCTGTTTACCGATCCACTTGGATCGGACTGGACCCAGGAGATTTGATCGAACTGCCAATAATTAGGAAGCAATACTTCCGCGAGCAGGGGTGGAGGTCCATCACATCCATGGATGGACCTCCACTGGATGTGGTGGAAACGTTGTTCCAGATTAACATTTTTGTCTACAGCTTGGACCAACTTCCAACTCGTAACCAGCCTCATGCATCCATCTTCGGGTGTACGACAGGACGATGGAGTTGAATTTGTACCCAAGAGGTGTCTGTCGGGAAATTCCTCTAAATATTTGACATGAACACCTATGCCTGGTTCCACAGATTTGAACAAAATGTCATCGGTTGTTCAAAACATCATTCAACATTCACCGTCGCGATAATACCTGTGCCAATACCTTAAAAAGAATGGCCATTTTATATGAGCTGGAGGACGAAGACATCAACGTTCCCATGGATCAACGCTATTTTCCGTTCCGGGCATGTTATAATTCTGAAGTCAAGCTGGAATCCGTAGAAACGGTCTAGGCTTAAACGCAACATCACATAGAATGTGAGTATCCACACCAACGTGCCCGGCTTCGAGTCTGCCTCGTTCTGTTTCACTCCACCAGTGAGTTCCAGCCTGATGGACTATCTAAAGATGGTCAGCTAAGCCGCGGTGTCCAACATCTCACATCCACGACCTACCGTGATAACTCCCCATAGCAGAGAACTTCGCCAGGAAGACTAACAACCACGTCGCCCTCTCCACTCTTTCTCTAACCGATTTCTAGACATCCGGAACTACCTGGTACCCAATTATAGCTATGCCAAGTAGGCGGAAGTCTACGACTGCGCACAGAGCAAAGGTCGCTTTCCCGAGAACTACATGACTCGCCTGGATCGCCCGGCAGAGACCAAGCTTCCACCCCAAGCCGGCTTCTACAACGGCCTAAAAGAAGAAGCGATAGGCGACAGCGTCTATGTCGAACTCCAGAGGCGTGGGAGCTTGAAGGCATGCAGACTCCCTGGGATTTCCTCGCATACTACAAACATCTGGATATCGTTCCTTTCTGAAAGCTACCACCAAATGTCCGACTTCTACCCACGCATAGGTAAAGATGTCTTCAAAGACTGTGTGAGGAATCCCGGACTTCATGACTGCTTAAAACGGAACCTCGTGGGAGGCCCTAGCTTCATTATTCATCGGTTCTTCGAGAAAGATCCGGAACGATGAAAAACCCTGTCATAAATTCATCGAATTTGACTTAAACGTCTTCTACTTGGCTCAACCGACGGGTCACCGGATCATCCTGACCACAACCGACATCCAACGTGCGATCAGGCGGAAGACCTCTACGATTCATCTCAGACGTCTGAACGCAGCGTTTGTGGAATAACCACCCATCTTCAAGAACACCCAAGAGGGCCGAAATTACATTGGGGGCACCATGCAAGCGTATGCCGAAAAGAACCGTGTCCTGGACCAGCCTCGAAGTATGCAGAACGGCAGTATGTTTGACGAGAAAATCTTGCTTGGCACCTTCTTACTGTGTTGTTACCTGAGTCACGGTCTGATGGAGTTCACACCCGGATCCTGTTTTGAAAGATTTGCCAATGTCGTGACTACCGCCCGTCGTCAAGGGGTTTTCAACCCCAGCGACGCCATCATCAGGAGATGATGAAATTGCTTTGCAACACCGGCTATGACAAAGCTTTACCCAACCAGGACCACCATGTCCAAGTTAGCATTTGCAAAAACAAACAAGCTCACACGCGCATTATCTCGCCCTTATTCCGTCATTTGGCGGTCACTGACTAAACCATGTTTGAGATCACCCCAGCCAAACAGACCAAGTACATTCAGAAGTCTTATCTATTATATCCATAAGCCTCTGGTTCCTGTTCCTTCAATGCATTTTGCTGAGGAGCAACAGGAACTTGATATCGTGATGTCCAGCACTGTAATATCACTTGTTTTTATTGCACCATGTAAGTGTCCTGTATTTGTCTTGTGTGCTGTACTCAGTGTTTTATAGGTTGGATGATGGATGGCTTGTTCCATGCTGCTTCAAAGATTTCTTCTTTGAAGTAGCAGGAATACAACTTGGCTGGGTGGTGCATAGTTGGTTCGTCGTGATATAGCAGAAATATTGTTGAAAGCGACGTTAAATTCTATTCACTCACTCAGTTGTCCTCCGGTGACGGAATACACGTTCTAAGATTCAGCAATCTCTTGATATATCGCGGCTCGGGTTGACACAAATCATACAAACTGGCTGTCACGATTGCTCTTTGAAGTGGAAAGGGCGTGATTTCTGAAATGCTTTTAGAATAGTCTATCCAAATCACGTCTAGCTTTCGATCTCGACTACGCCCGGCTACCATGTTGTGAATGACAGTGCTGGCGTACCGTACTGATCTTTATTGAGGAAAATGCTACTATCTCATTCTGAGCTTTTGTTGCTCACGAAGTAAGGTATATTTGATCAAAAGTTTCAGGTGATTTTGCCCATAATATTGAAGAGTCGCGTTAATAATAATTCAGCAATTCATGAATAGTGCTCCCCAATTGAGCGCGCCTATGTCGGACATTATGATTGGCCAATCTCAGGTGTCCACACGACGGTCACATGCAGGCCTACACATGACGATGCGTTTTGATGAGCATGGCTAGATCAATCGCTCTTCTTGCGGCGGTTCTTGGGTGTCTCCTCAAGCAAGGCTGAACCGCGCTCTTGAGCTAAGTTTGAGAGATTTTTCGTTGAGGGGGAGGCGGGGGGGATATAGTGTGAATTGTTTTGCCCTTTGGTTATCATGGTAATAGGGATAAATTAAATGTTACTTTGTGTCGAAATGTCCCACTTCCTCATTCACAAACACACATAATTGATTTAATCTTGTTTCAGGTTTTGATTATTCTACTTGTTTGAAATTTGAATATAGGTACCTTTCTGTTTTGGGCAATATATGGAGTAACGAAGCCAAAGAATATTTAAGGGCGACGAGTCCGTTCCGGACATGCTATGAAAATATCAATGCCGTTGATCTACTTGAGGGTCACAATCCAGCTCTTGCCCAAAGCTCCGAGAGAAAGACAGTTGTTGGGGGATTTTCTGCTTTCCCTAACAACCTCGCAAGCCAGTTCAAAAATTCCAGCAGGAGGTAGGATTTCAATCTAAATAATTCTCCTTTTTAATCCTCATCACAGTTTAGAGGTTTCCTTGCGTCAAGCATTAATGTTTGGTGATATATGTCTTAATAAAGAAAGTCCTCCTCGCCAGTTACTGGATAATCCATAGACCGAGCTTGCCAGCAGATTTTGAGAACAAAAGCGAGGCCCTGCTTACATGTATTTCACCTGTCAAACACTGCTGTAAGTAATCCCTTCGTCCTATAAATATTGAGCCAATGAGAAAGCTCGTCATCAATCTAAAAGGCGCTGGTCTCGGCGCACTGCCACTGCCTGTCAATACCAAAACGGAATGACAGTCCTGCAGTCTCTCAATGAAAGCAAATTCACTATACCATCATCAACAAAATAGCTTAAGCATCGAGTGTCTCTCTGACAGTGGAGCGGTAATACTCGCCGCCGGATATCTGAATTCAGTAAACATGGGAGCGGCCATCTTGATATTGGACGAGTAACAGTTGTTTCTCGAGCCATACTTCGCAGACGTGCTGTGGAGTGATCCAACTAGTTTCATATCGTTAAACTACTGGATTGTATCACCCGTTCGTGCTTAACACATTAATATTAATTCTGTTATAATGAATTCATCGAATGAATGTCCTTTAGTACTATTTTATTATTACAATTACAAGCGTCTAGTCGGTCATTCATAATCCAGCCGTCGTCCATTAGAGAATATCCGCGTCCATAATCCAAAGACCTATTCCATATTCCATATAACAGTATTATCGCCAAATTCAAAAAGACAATCATAGTATACATAAACATAGGCTTGTTTCCTGCAAGAGAGAAGCGGTTTTCAATGATGCCGGCAAGACATCATGATGTTCCAAAAATATCAAATCCGTATCGCTGATCAGTCTTCAAAATCCATAATATTCGTTGTAAAGTCGTCATTTAAAGAATGATGTATCTCAGTCACGCTTTTATTATGACTGATAGACCAAATCGGTGACCACACATCATCAAGTTATTCACTTGTACGTCTGCAGCAAAATGTGTGAGATTGAACTGCGAGTTACTAAAAACTCGAAACAGTAAAACACGCGGATCGGATTGATGTGTAGAGAAAGTCGATCTAGGCTTAATTTACAATGACACACATCAATAAAGAAACATTAGCTTGATAATGGGTAATATATTATGCTACAGCGTGAAATATTACATCAGGCTATGTGAAGTGACTTAATACGTCAACCAGAGAACATTACTTTCAAAGTCCTAGTTCGACATGCGGTTCATGTGCACATGTTGCCAGCAAGCACTTAACTTCCGGCTAACCCCACACTTTCCAGATGGGTCCTTGCGCGAACTACAATAGTCAAACCTTTAATGAAAACAAACGTTTCCGCCGGCATTGATGCGTCTGCATCAATAAGTTTTCTTGTCGGTCTTGATCTGGCGAAGTACACCTGGAGAAACCGTGTTAAATTGGCACTATGGACTATGTCATTAAAACTTATCTGGGATACTTTTTATCGTGTTTGGCTGTATTGATGTCGGTCTTGACCTTGACATTTGACGTTTTGACCTCAACCTAACCCGGGGCTAGGAGCCGTATGAATCCATGCACTTCAATATCCTCATGGTGCTCATATGAACAGTCACAATCAAAGCGTGACTGAGGTACATCATTCTCTAAATGACGACTTTAAAACGAAAATTATGGATTAAGAATACTGATCAGCGATACGGATTTGATATTTTTGGAACATCATGATGTCTTGCCGGCATCATTGAAAACTGGTGACTGCTTCTCTCTTGCAGGAAACTAGCCTATGTTTATGTATACTATGATTGTCTTTTTGAATTTGGTGCTAATACTGTTATTTGGAATATGGAATAGATCTTTGGATTATGGACGCGGATATTCTTCAATGGACGACGGCTGAATTATGAATGACGGACCAAACGCTTGTAATTGGTACCTGGCACATAGCTCCCCACTATTACATCCACTCAGAAAAAAAAGGATTTCAGTAATTTCGTTATCTTAAACTGTGACCGTTCGACCTAAGTAAATATATGGCTCGGGGTGTTCCTGAAGTTTGATCACAATCCAAATCCTTGAAGTTGAGTAATGGTGCAGGCAAACTTTTCGATAATTTCTTTGTTTGGAGGGCATAGTGACGTTAACCTTTGACATCCTGACCTAAATGTTGGTAACGGGCATATCATTTTCCACGTATGTATCCACTGAAAATTCAAGCAGCATTGTTAGCATGCAGACTTACCATCGGTGGCGAAGAAGTATTTCAATATTTAGCTCAAATTCAAACTAAGTTTGAAGACGTTTGGTGTCTTCCTGAAAAAGAAAGGGATCTATGCATGCAGTGATTATTACATTCTCATATTGAATTATTTAACATATATTCAAGCAAATTTCCAGCAAAGCCCATCCAAAAACAGGTGGATATACACATAATATGGGTATAAATCAAGTTTTGGAGAAATTGAATTAAACGTTCTTTATCAGTACGAAATAGCAGTATATATTCGACCTGCCTGTAGATACATTTTAAGGTTACACGGCATAAATGGCTAGTTTACAACCAGTTGAGTGTGAGACAATTCCGGGTCGTACGCATGTTCCGTTGTAATAGATAAGAATGTCCTGATCCACCAAGGGCAGTGTGGCGAAAAGTGTCCTAGGTGGGTTAGAAGATAGGGGCCGGACACTCTCATCCACCGGACATTCTTAGCCTCCACACCGTGTCCCTCTTTTTTTAGGGTATGTTCGTGTTGAGACATATCGTCTTTGACACATATGCGACACATCATCTTCATCTGATATGCATGAGATTTTCAATGATTTTCTTAGATTTAGGTCACAGTGACCTTGGTAATTGGCATTTGCTTGATCTCATAACCATCCTGACGAAAGAACCATGTATATTTGGATGGGTAAATGGCCCCAGAACAGGTGCGGTGGAAGTGCCAAAATTAAATTTTGCCGCTGAAATTGTTCAGTTGACATGAAGTACAATATTATATTGTATACTCAAAAGTCTTATGTTTCTCGAATAACAGGGCCGTGAAATAGTGCATTCGTGCAAAATCGCTAATTTTGAGGCGAAAACACTTAATATTTCTTTCTATAAACACATGAAGATAAACGATAACCAGAACTAGCTTGATACAGCATACTCGCTGTCCCAACACGCAGTCGTAGACTAAATCTGGTCCTGGTTATCGTTTATCTTTATATGTTTACAGAGAATAATAAGTATTGTTTTCACCTCTGAATTAACTATTTTGCACGAATGCACTACTTCACGGCCCTGTTACTCGAGAATCATGAGACTCAGTGGCTTGAAATATTTCTGAGTATACAATATAATATTGTACTTAATGCCAACTATACAATTTCTTGTAGTGGAAGTATTTTATTTTGGTACTTCTGTATTGCACCTGACCTGGGGCCATTTACCTATCTAAAGATACATGGTCCTTTGTTAAAAAGTTAAGGAACTAAACAACGCATATTGAGAGGATAAGTTTGAAACGTAATATTCAAATGCTAATGTCGCTCGATCTACCGGACTCTCTGTCATTATGCGAGTCTAGGACAGGTAATATACTGCTAGTGCTGATCAGTTTAATCACAGTTCGTCTATTTTGTACTCAGTAACAGAGTGAATCTGAACCAAAGAGTAGACGCCATTAGGAAGGTGAAAATCGGGCGGAAGACGTTTTACAAACTAACCATTTTCAAGACGAAGACCATCGATGGCTTCACCAGTGACGTTTTGGTGAGTAATCTTCATGGCGTTCATATGAAAAGACTCATTCAAAGAGTAGCTCATTAGGCCTATACATGTACTCGACTTGGAATCCCTTTGGATAAAAATATCCGGTGATGCAGATCTGAGGACAGGAACATCGTGTCTTCATGGTCTTGTCGGTATCATTGCTGGCTGCTTCTTCCTTGCAAGAAATTATGAATAAGACTCAGCAAGTTTTTTTAGCCCACCATCACCATCACCGTCCGTCGTCCGTCAGTCAGTCCGTCAGTCCGTCCGTCCGTCCGTCCGTAAACAATTCTTGTTATCGCGATTTCTCATGAACTACCTCATGGATCTTTCTCAAATTTGGTACACAGGTTCCCCTTGGGGTCTAGTTGTGCAAGAAACCTTTTTTGGTCCGAGTCGAAAATCCAATATGGCCACCAGGCAGCCATCTTGGATTTCCCCATGAAACCTTGTTATCGCGATTTCTCAGGAACTACTGCATGGATCTTTCTCAAATTTGGTACACAGGTTTCCCTTGGAGTCTAGTTGTGCAAGAAACCTTTTTTGGTCTGATTCGGAAACCAGGCAGCCATTTTGGATTTCCCCATGAAACCTTGTTATCGCATGGATCTTTCCCAAATTTGTTACGCAGGTTCCCCTTGGGGTCTAGTTGTGCAAGAAACCTTTTTTGGTCCGATTCCGAAATCCAATATGGCCACCAGGCAGCCATCTTGGATTCCCCCATGAAACCTTGTTATCGCGATTTCTCAGGAACTACTTCATGGATCTTTCTCAAATTTGGTATACAGGTCCCCTTTGGGGTCTAGTTGTGCAAGAAACCTTTTTTGGTCTGATTCCGAAATCCAATATGGCCACCAGGCAGCCATCTTGGATTTCCCATAAAACCTTGTTAGCGCGATTTCTCAGGAACAACTGCATGGATCTTTCTCAAATTTGGTACACAGGTTCCCCTTATGGTCTAGTTGTGCAAGGTACCTTTTTCGGTCCGAATCGAAAATCCAATATGGCCACAAGGCGGCCATCTTGAATTTCCCCTTGAAACATTGTTACATAGAATTCTTGGGAAATATTTCATGGATCTTTCTGAAATTTGGTACACAGGTCCCATATGGGGCCTAGTAGTGCAAGATACCTTTTTTGGTCCGATTCGAAAATCCAAGCTACGCTCCAAATTAATTTGGTATTCTCGAGATGTGACGTTGCATCGCAAGAGTCGGCGGATCAAACGGTGGGGCATATTCTATATATTGACTATAGAGAATATCCGTACCTTCACCTTCCATATCAAGGAGTTCAAATAATTCGGAATTAAAATGTATTTCTTCAAATTTTAAATCAGCTTTCTTTAATCCATGCGGTAGTCTGCCGGCGGGTCGGCTACATGAAGGGATGTCACTCTTGTGACTCAACGTCACAACTCGACAACTGTAAACTACTGCATGTTTCGATCCTAGGGAGATAATTAGGATCCAGACACTTTTCAACATTACTGCGCGAACCGGATCCCTTCAGTATTAAGCATTGTACCATCTTACTATTTTCGAGCATGATATCTTAAAAGAGATATCTCAAAATAGCCCAATAAACAGAACAGAATTAGCATTCGTTCCTAATTATAAAATCTTAAGTATGTTTCATAGCTCATGCCAAAGTGTCAAAGAGATTGGTCTTCGCTTCCAGTACCCAATGATGACACGTGCAAAAAAATAAATAAAAAAAATACTACAAAACAAAGGCGAAGGATCCTCCGTACATGTACATTCACTTTCAGACTAACTTTGCTTATTTCTCTTGTATTGTAACAACCGACATAAGTAAAGTTTCTAGAAATCTTGAAACTCCTGAAACTTAGATTATATCTTGGTGTTTTTCAGTGGCCTTTTTCGATCTTTTTCACTCAGATTCGAAATTCTGTAAACAAAATTACAAATCAATCGTCTGTTCTTAATAACAATGGACAAAAAGATCCTCTAGTCATTAGCTTACAATTATCGGACAATGGTGGGCGCCAAGATCCTTCAGGATCTCTCGTTTTATGAACTAGGGATGTCTACGGAGAGTCGGATCTGACTATGGTATTCGGTTGATAATTCCGTAAATATCTCCAAACAACCCGCTCAAATCAATATAAATTGAACAATGGCTGCTGAATTAAGCCAATAAGCTGTGAGTTCTTTTACATTCAGAATTATTGGATATTGACCTCGTTTTTGGGATAACCTCGTGCGCAGACAGGTAATTGCACCAAAAAAACGGAAAATGGGTGTCTGATAGTCCCTGCTTGAGGATTTCTGTCACGGTTTATAGAAAGATTGATGCCTCAAAGGGTATTCACCATATTTACTTTTGCCTAAGCTTCTGATCTTGTCACACGCCCGTCATCCACTGAAGTATACACGATAGAACATTCCAGCTGTTCTCTCTAGCAGAACACCAGTTATTACAAAACTGACATATTGACTGTAACTATCGGTAGTCATCTATATTGTAGGATGCTCACTCACCTATCATGTTGCCATTCGGTTGATAGCTATGGTGAACAGCACAACACAAAGACATAGACCACTGTCATGGTCTTATAATATTTATTAAATAAACGGATCCTAGTCTAGGCTAGATCGACATATGCCGTTTGACAGGTGAAATTTCGAGTTTTGGGAAAAATTCGCTATATTCGCGAAGAAAACATTCTAGCGAAATCTACCTGTATCACATGCATATGAATTTACACGTGTGGTTCCTGGGTACTGTTTTGACATCTACTTACATATTATCTACTATGTATGTTTACATTGAATTCTTTTTCAAGTATTCATCTCGAGAAATCTGTGCCGAGCAAGTGATCATCGCCGGTCCTCGCCGTGCCCAGGAGCTGATCAAATGGGAACCCCTACAAAATGACCCTGTCGTCATTGAGGCCATGAATGCCGTCATCGATTTCCATGCTCTCAAGATCTTCATGGTCTACCCGGAAGCCTGGTGGGATAGACTGAATATCAACTACAAATCTCTAGTCACCGATCTTCCTTTAAGGCAGACGATGGAATTCGGTCGCTACACGACTCCTGGCGGACAGGAGAGAGCCATGTTGTTGCACTATCCTGATGACGAGACCACCGTCGATTACTGGAGTGAGCTGCGTAAATTCAAGGGAACGATCTCCTCGCGAGCCGTGCCTGCTGCTCAAGCGGTTAGTAAAAAAGTTGCAGAGCGCGTCCATTTCCATTTGGCGAAACTTTTCAACATCGATGCTGAGGACATTCCTCTTCCAATTGACGGGGTTATGACTGTGTGGCGAGATGATCCGTATGGCGGGGCCTGGCAGTACTACCGACCAGGGTACAAGTCCAGTGATGTTAAACAAGTGATGAGGCAACCATCGAAGACAGACAAAGTTTATGTGGTATCTAATTCTTATGCTGGCGGAGACCTTGGAGGCTGGTCTGAGGGAAGCTTGTTAGCGGCCGAAGATGTTCTTAATGAATTCTTCGCTTCAAGGAGGGCTATTCCTCGGAATGTCCCATACTACTAATCGATATTTCAACATTTCTTACCAATATTACAAGAATATATTGCTTCCGGAATATAACTATTCTCTCGGGAATTCAGCCCTCTCAGGCGCGTCGGAAGAATTTCAATATTGGGGGTGGGACCGAGAGGGGAATATCCCCCTCGCGCAAAGCTTGAAGTACTGAATCCCACTCCCTGAACAATTTGAGATTTTAGACTTCTTTTAACGCACTTTGGAGCATTTCCATTTGAGTGTTTTTCCAATTTTTAGCCCACCATCACCAGATGGTGGGCTGTTTGAATCACTTTTTGTCCGTCGCCCGTCGTCCGTCAGTCACTCCGTCGTAGCGTCCGTCCGTCCGTCCGTCCGTCGTCCGTCCGTCAAATTTGGCACACAGGTTCCTCTTGTCGTCTAGTTGTGCAAGATATCTTTTATGGTCCGATTCAAACATCCAAAATGGCCACCAGGCGGCCATCTTGGATTTCCCCATCAAACCTTGTTATCGCGATTTCTCAGGAACTACTGCATGGATCTTTCTCAAATTTGCCCCTTGGGGTCTAGTTGTGCAAGATACCTTTTCTCGTCCGATTCGAAAATCCAATATAGCCACCAGGCAGCCATCTTGGATTTCCTCATGAAACCTTGTTATCGCGATTTCTCAGGAACTTCTGCGTGGATCTTTCTCAAATTTGTTACGCATGTTCTCCTTCGGGTCTAGTTGTGCAAGATGCCTTTTCTGTTCCGATTCGAAAATCCAATATGGCCTCCAGGCAGCCATCTTGGATTTCCCCATGAAACTTTATCGTCATTTCTCAGGAACTACAGAGTGGATCTTTCTCAAATTTGTTACACAGGTTCCCCTTTGGGTCTAGTTGTGCAAGATGCCCTTTCTGGTCCGATTCCAGAATCCAATATGTCCATCAGGCGGTCATCTTGGATTTCCCCATGAAACTTTGTTATTGCGATTTCTCAGTAACTACTGCATGGATCTTTGTCAAATTTGGTACACAGGTTCCTCTTGTCGTCTAGTTGTGCAAGATATCTTTTATGGTCCGATTCAAACATCCAATATGGCCACCAGGCGGCCATCTTGGATTTTCCCATGCAACGTTGTTATCTTGAAATACGGCAAGGTTCTTTCTCAAATTTGGTACATAGGTTCCCCTTGGGGTCTAGTTGTGCAAAATACCTTTTCGGTCCGATTCGAAAATCCAATATGGCCACCAGGCGCCCATCTTGGATTTCCCAGTGAAACATTGTTATCGTGATCTCTCAAGAAGCACCGCATGGATCTTCTCAAATTTGGTACACAGATTCCCTTTGTGGCCCAGTTGTGCAAGATACCTTTTTTGGTCCGATTCGAAAATCCAATATGACCGCCAGGTGGCCATCTTGAATTTCCCCTTGAAAACATTGTTTTCGTGAATTCTCAGGAAGTATTTCATGGATCTTTCTGTTCCACATGAAGCCTAGTTGTGCAAGATATTTTTGGCCCGATTCGAAAATCCAGGTTACGCTTCAAATTAATACGGTATTCCCGAGTTGTGACGTTGCATCGGCGGATCAAACGGTGGGGCATATTCTATATATAGACTATAGAGAATATCCATTCCTTCACCTTTCATATCAAGGAGTTCAAATAATTCAGGATTAAAATGTATTTCTTCAAATTTTAAATCAGTTTTCTTTAGTCCATGCAGTTGCAAGTGAACTGCCCCACCTTTTCGTTTGCCGGCGGGTCGGCTACATAAAGGGACGTCACTCTTGTGACACAACGTCACAACTCGACAAAGGGGACCGCCAGCTACACTAGGCGGCGCTAGTGCTCCAACGGGCAAAGAAGACGTGGCGTCATAAAATGAACAATTATGACGTCGTTACATTATGACGTTGTCTTTGTGACGTCCAGAAAAACGATATGGGCATACGCAATTTACCTCTTGTTACACGTAGCCACCTGGCGTCAGTTTGGGATGGCGAACCCCACTGTAGACCACTGCATGTTTCGATCCAAGGGAGATAACAGGATTCAGACACTTTCGAAGTTTCAACATTATTGCACGGACTGGATCTCTTCAGTATTAAGTATTGTACCATCTTAATATTTTCGAGCATGGTATCTTAAAAGAGATATCTCAAACTAGCCCAGTAAACAGAACAGAATTAACATTCGTTTCTAATTATAAAATCCTAAGTATGTTTCATAGCTCATGCCAAAGTGTCAAAGACATTTGTCTTCGCTTCCAGTACCCAATGATGACACGTGCAAAAAAATAAATAAAACAAGCTGAGTAGCTAGCAGGTCCTCCGCCAAGTAGCCTGTTTGAGAGCATACAGCATATACGCTTCCAATATCTCCTTAAATATAATTTGGAAAGTTGATATGTGTATGTGGAAAGAGACGATCCTCTGGAATTGTTGAGACAATTTGAGGAGGTTTGGGAAGCAGTAATGGGCAGTGTAACACTGGAATGTAAGTCTGTAGTTGTATATGGATTTGTGGATGGTGAGGTTTATAAATCGAAGAGTGGAATAGATCAAGATATCGCGTTCACAACACAGATGGGTACAATATGGGTGAGTGAAATCCAAGATGGTCAATGGCAGCCATCTTGGATTACATACTACCTCAATGAAAATCAATACCAATCGCTGTCTAACTGATGTGAAGCACCGTCTCGAGTTTGAAGTTGATTGGTCAAATTGTTGTCGAGATATCACGTTCACAAGATCCGAGACGGATGGAATCCAATATCGTCAATGGCAGCCATCTTGGATTATGTACCTCAGTGGAAATCAATACCAATGGCCGTCTAATTGATGTGAAGCACATTCTCGCGTTTGAAGTCGATTGGTCGAACTGTTCTCGAGATATCGCGTTCACAAGATGTGGGACGGATAGAATCCAATATGGTCAATGGCAGCCATCTTGGATTATGTACTTCAGTGAAAACCACTACCAATGGCCGTCTAACTGATGTGAAAACCCTTCCCAAGTTTGAAGTCGATTGGTTGATTTGTTTTTGAGATATCGTGTTAACAAGATGTGGAACGGAGTGAATCCAATATGGTCCATGGCAGCCATCTTGGATTACGTATCTCAGTGAAAATCAAAACCAATGGCCGTTTAACTGATGCGAAGCACATTCTCAAGTTTGAAGTGGATTGGTCAAACTGTTGTCGAGATATCACGTTCACAAGATGTGGGATGAACAGAATCCAATATGGTCAATGGCAGCCATCTTGGATTGCGTACCTCAGTGAAAATCAATACCAATGGCCGTCTAACTGATGTGAAGAACCTTTCCAAGTTTGAAGTCGATTGGTTGAATTGTTCTCGAGATATCGCGTTCACAAGATCTGGAACGGATGGAATCCAATATGGTCAATGGCAGCCATCTTGGATTACGTACCTCAGTGAAAATCAATACCAATGGCCGTCTGACGGATGTGAAGAACCTACCCAAGCTTGAAGTTGATTGGTGGAATTGTTCTTGAGATATCGCGTTCACAAGATGTGGGACGAACAGAATCATATGGTCGATGGCGGCCATCTTGGATTACGTACTTCAGTGAAAATCAATACCAATGGCCGTCTAACTGATGTGAAGCACCTTCTCAAGTTTGAAGTCGATTGGTCGAATTGTTCTTGAGATATCGCGTTCACAAGATGTGGGACGGACAAAATCCAATATGGTCGATGGCGGCCATCTTGGATTACGTACCTCAGTGAAAATCAATACCAATGGCCGTCTAACTGATGTGAAGCACCTTCTCAAGTTTGAAGTCGATTGGTCGAATTGTTCTCAAGATATCGCGTTCACAAGATGTGGGACGGACGGTCATTAGCTTACAATTATCGGACAATGGTGCGCGCCAAGATCCTTCAGGATCTCTCGTTCATTCTTCCGAAACGCTGTAAATAAATTGGGATTGATAAGGCTGAAAGTCGGTGCAGTGAAGCTGACTTTAAATCGTTTTGTATGTTTCTTATTTCACCATTCAATAGATGTCTCCACTAAATGTATTCCGTTGCTATATCTAACGCCATGGCTAGAGAAAGTCATCGATACCAATTTTCGTTATTTAAATGCAAAGATGAAAAATTGTGGGTGCCTTCTACTAAAATGTCCGCCATCAAGATTCTTTACCGGAATGCAGATGTGGGCATATTAATAACGAATAATAAACTGATGAACACAGCCGGGACATCCCGCAGAAGCCAAATCCTAATTGGACAGGACAAACACCCCAGGTGAAAGTGAAACGATGGGCCCATGCTGGTCCAATAACTGATACTTGGCCCGGTTCAATCAACTGATTCTGAGCCCGTGCTGGCTTGCACATTCACATTGGCGCTAAAATTAAGCCAATACAATGTGCTGGGCATGACCCAGGGTCGAATCTTGCCAATTCAGAACCAGTGCTAGGACAACTATTGTATTGAAAGTGAAGTGCACCCTCAGATAGATAGGGTTATACATATGGTACACGACAGCACATGAACTCATTAATGACGTAAACAAATCATTACCTTCTTCCGATCAACTAGTTTGTCCAACATTTTTTCGCGGGAAATTCCCAGAGCTCGTCGTCTTTATCCGGTGTTGACGAGAGCGGTCGCACCGTTTCCAGGAAGGACGTTCACATTTCCCATATCGCACGATATCGAATCCGATACCAGTCATAACCGCATCTCATTTCGCTGCACGATGTGACATCATCCGGTTTCGTCTGCACTGATTGTATTACCTTTATTTTCGGCATTCGTTCCGATGGATTGAAAAAGACAACGTATGTTTAGATGGGTAAATGGCCCCAGAACAGGTAGAAGTGCCAAGAATAAAATATTGCATAGACAAGAAATTGTTCAGTAGGCATGAAGTACAGTATTATATTGTTTACTCAGAAAGTTTCAAGGCATTGAGTCTCCTCTTTGTCGAATAACAAAGCCGAGAAGTAGGGCATTCGTGCAAAATCGCCAAGTTTGAGGCGAAAACACCTCATACCTTCTATAAACATAAGAAGATAAACGATAACCAGAACCAGCTTGATACAGCATACTCGCTGTTCCAATACGTAGTCGTAGACCAAATCTGGTTATCGTTCATCTTCATGTGTTTACAGAGAACAATAAGAATTGTTTCCACATCAGAATAAACTATTTTGCACGAATGCAGTACTTCACGGCCCTGCTACTCGAGAATCATGTGACTCGGTGCCTTGAAGTTTTTCTAAGTATACAATTTCTTGTAGTGGAAGTATTTATTTTGGTACTTCTGTATTGTACCTCACCTGGGACCATTTACCCATCTAAAGATACCTGGTCCTTTCGTGAAAAATTCACGACAATTTTTCTCGTTTTCTCGCTATCAAAACGGCGAAGTTTCCTTGTTCACTTGTCAAGATTGTCAAGAAAAAGCTAGTTTCTGAACAAGTGGAAATTCACGAGAAATAGTTGTCACTTTTTCCTTTCTACACGAGCACTTTAGAAAAAGAAATATTGCCTGTGTACAACGGTCTTATGGGGCATCAGCTTTTTTCACAGCCATCCATGGGGAATGAGAATGAGTGCCAATTTTAGACCATCACCTTTCAAGAGTGATAAGGCCCGGTCATCAAATCATCCTAAACAGGCGATAACCCTACATTTACACTCGGTGACCGTCACTCTTGAAAGGTGATGCACTGGCCTCCTCACCTTTAAAAGTTGATCGACTGAACCCACCACTCTTTTCACCACATTTTAAGGTAATCATCGGGTATTATCACCATTAAAAGTTCATCGGCTCAGCTCACCACTCTTTTCATCACATTTTAAGGTGATCATCGGGTATTATCACCATTAAAAGTTGATCGGCTGAGCTCACCACTCTTTTCATCACATTTTAAGGTGATCATCGGGTATTATCACCATTAAAAGTTGATCTGCTGAGCTCATCACTCTTTTCATCACCTTTTAAGGTGATCACCGGGTATTATCACCATTAAAAGTTGATCGACTGAGCTCACCGCTCTTTTCATCACCTTTTAAGGTGATCACCGGGTATTATCACCATTAAAAGCTGATCGACTGAGCTCACCACTCTTTTCATCACCTTTTAAGGTGATCACCGGGTATTATCACCATTAAAAGTTGATCGACTGAGCCAACCACTCTTTTCATCGCCTTTTAAGGTGATCACCGGGTATTATCACCATTAAAAGTTGATCGACTGAGCTCACCACTCTTTTCATCACCTTTTAAGGTGATCACCGGGTATTATCACTACTAAAAGTTGATCGACCGAGACAACCACACGTCTCATCACCTTTTAAGGTGATCACCGGGTATTATCACCATTAAAAGTTGATCGGCTGAGCTCACCACTCTTTTCGTCACCTTTTAAGGTGATCACCGGGTATTATCACCATTAAAAGTTGATCGACTGAGCCAACCACTCTTTTCATCACCTTTTAAGGTGATCACCGGGTATTCATTAAAAGTTGATCGGCTGAGCTCACCACTCTTTTCATCACCTTTTAAGGTGATCACCGGGTATTATCACCATTAAAAGTTGATCGACTGAGCTCACCACTCTTTTCCTCACCTTTTAAGATGATCACCGGGTATTACCACCATTAAAAGTTGATCGACTGAGCTCATCACTCTTTTCATCACCTTTTAAGGTGACCACCAGGTATTATCATCATTAAAAGTTGATCGACTGAGTCCTCCACCATTTGCATCACCTTTAAAGGTGATCACCGGGTATTATCACCATTAAAAGTTGATCGGCTGAGCTCACCACTCTTTTCATCACCTTTTAAGGTGATCACCGGGTATTATCACCATTAAAAGTTGATCGACTAAGCCAACCACTCTTTTCATCACCTTTTAAGGTGATCACCGGGTATTCATTAAAAGTTGATTGGCTGAGCTCACCACTCTTTTCATCACCTTTTAAGGTGATCACCGGGTATTATCACCATTAAAAGTTGATCGACTGAGCTCACCACTCTTTTCCTCACCTTTTAAGATGATCACCGGGTATTACCACCATTAAAAGTTGATCGACTGAGCTCACCACTCTTTTCATCACCTTTTAAGGTGACCACCAGGTATTATCATCATTAAAAGTTGATCGACTGAGTCCTCCACCATTTTCATCACCTTTAAAGGTGATCACCGGGTATTATCACCATTAAAAGTTGATCGGCTGAGCTCACCACTCTTTTCATCACCTTTTAAGGTGATCACCGGGTATTATCACCATTAAAAGTTGATCGACTGAGCTCACCACTCTTTTCATCTCCTTTTAAGGTGACCACCGGGTATTATCACCATTAAAAGTTGATCGGCTGAGCTCACCACTCTTTTCATCACCTTTTAATGTGATCACCGGGTATTATCACCATTAAAAGTTGATCGACTGAGCTCACCACTCTTTTCATCACCTTTTAAGGTGATCACCGGGTATTATCACCATTAAAAGTTGATCGACTGAGCCAACCACTCTTTTCATCACCTTTTAAGGTGATCACCGGGTATTATCACCATTAAAAGTTGATCGGCTGAGCTCACCACTCTTTTCATCACCTTTTAATGTGATCACCGGGTATTATCACCATTAAAATTTGATCGGCTGAGCTCACCACACTTTTCATTACCTTTTAAGGTGATCACCGGGTATTATCACCATTAAAAGTTGATCGACTGAGCTCACCGCTCTTTTCATCACCTTTTAAGGTGATCACCGGGTATTATCACCATTAAAATTTGATCGACTGAGCTCACCACACTTTTCATCACCTTCTAAGGTGATCACCGGGTATTATCACCATTAAAAGTTGACCGACTGAGCTCACCGCTCTTTTCATCACCTTTTTATGTTATCACCAGATATCACCATTAAAAGTTAATCAACTGAGCTCACCACTCTTTTCATCACCTTGACCACCCGGTATTATCATCATTAAAAGTTGATCCACCATTTTCATCACCTTTTAAGGTGATCACCGTGTATTATCACCATTAAAAGTTGATCGACTGAGTCCTCCACCCTTTTCATCACCTTTTAAGGTGATCACCAGGTATTATCACCATTGAAAGTTGATCGACTGAGTCCTCCACACTATTCATCACCTTTTAAGGTGATCACCGGGTATTATCACCATTAACTATCACCATTTTCCTGACAGCCAGATATAAAGCAAAATGGATAAGTTAATATCAAATAAGGTTTCTTTTAATTTGACCACATTTATACATCTACATGTAAGTCCCAAGGTATTCATCCTATACCTTTGGTATTTATATCAATTACATTGATTAAATATTTAACATATAAATAGGTTGCTGTAAACTCTACCTGATAGAACGATTCCTCCAAGGAAAATACTCTCATTTTAATATCCCATCGGCAATAGGCAGTGCTTTTTGAAAGTAATGTTACCAATGCAAGTATGGTACATGTTTTCAGCATATATGGTATATGGACATACGTTGGTCTTAAGAGATACATACCATTAAATTTTACCAAAAAGAAAATTCGAGCAATACAAAATGTTGCAAGCATTCTAATAACCAATATATATATTGATAAAAAAGAAGAATTAAACGTGAACAATAACGCATAAAAAAACCCCAAGAAGATAGCGTACAAACATTGTCATACAGCTTCCAATAACTTACAGTTAGGTTTCTGTAAAACTTCCCCATGTTAAACGGTGTTACATGTATAGGGAGGGATCTAGATTGTGATGTCACAGTAACCAACTGTGACGGTTCCTGATCAATACCCATACAGTCCAATGTTACACATGTATTCAACTGTATCTGAACACCAGGCGAAAAAGCAGGGAAAGCTAGTGCTTTAATTCAGCGTTGTGGGCTGCATGTTCAGTCTCATCCCTTTACCTCTATCTGACCTGGAGTTTTTGGGACTGATTCAGACCTTTGAAAGGAGGGACATTTAGGTCACCCTAAATATTTTTCTTATCCTTTGAGCTAGGGGGCACACTCTACCCTTGTGTAAAGCTCAACTAGACAATATCCAAGATGGCCGCATCACAAACATCTTTTGCTCGATATTTTGGTCATTTTCTTTCGAATTTTTCATTTATGTTTTTTTTATTATATATATATATATATATATATATATATATATATATATATATATATTGCAAAAACTGCATATTAAATCAGCAAATATTAATCTGATATGAAATAACAATTTCCTCGGAGAAAAGCAGGAATTATGAAGAAAAATGACGATAATATCAATATTCTGGTATCCCACATGGCCGCCATCTTGAATTTACCCATGATCCGGGGGGGTTATGCAAATAGGCTTAAAAATGACCCCAATATGTTAAATTAAAAAGAGTTGCGGAGAGTCAGCTTTCATTAATGTGTCGTTCTGGAGATGGGGGAGAAAGTTTGGTACAGTCTCATAATTTTTGGGTATATAGGTGACGGACCCAAAATATTTTGGTCAAAATAGAATTTGATCAAACTCGTTAGGTCGTTAAAAAAAATATTTGGTCATTTCGACCCAATCCTTCAAACAGTGGTGGGGGGGAGGGTATAATCTCCCTCCCCTGCCTGGTAGGGTTAACTTCAGCGAGAACAGGTTGTGATGTAATGTGGTGAGTTTAGACATTAGTTATCTGCTTATATTTCAAATATTTACTAAGTACATTTCCTAAGTTAAGTACCGTATTGGTCTATAGATGGCGTGCTAATATTCGATTACTTGGTCCATACTGATATCGTCTACCCTATATTTCGTTAGTCCATACTGACATTACTGCACCCTGTATAGTTATTCCAAACTGATATCACTGTACCCTATATAGTTAGTCCATGCTGATACCACTGTACTCTGTATAGTTAGTCTATACTGATATCACTGTACCATGTATAGTTAGTCCATTCTGATATTACTGTACCCTGTATAGTTATATATCCATACTGATATCATTCTGTCCTATAGTTAGTCCATACTAATCAGTGTACATACCCTGTACAGTTAGTCCGTAGTGATATCACTGTATCCTATTGTTATTATATACTGATATCACTCTACAGTATACTTAGTCCATACTTATATCACTGTACCCTACATGTATATAGTTAGTCCATACTTATATCACTGTACCCTATATAGATAGTCCATACTGAAACCATTCTGCCCTGTAGTTAGTCCATACTGATATCACTGTATCCTATGGTTATTAAAAACTGATATCACTCTACAGTATAGTTTGTCCATCTATTACGGTTTCAGGACACGAAATATATATTTTGCGTTGGAACATTTTTGGGTAAAAGAAGACCAAGAAAATATGAGAGCAAAAATATCACAGAAGAAAATGTTTGTTTCACCACGTACCAACTGTCTGTTATAAGTCAGGAAAAGTAAACTTGTATCCGTGTATTTTCACGTTGATCGCCAATGTTTTAAGACATGTTGGCACCAATTAAAAGTTCATTTATTAAAATCTTACATCACTCAGATGCTCCCATTGAGAGTTTAATTTACAATCAAGTTTCAAAAGAAATTCTACACATCCAGGGAGAAAGCCTCCGTATCATACCCCCCCACCCCCCCCAACCTCTGAAGCCCACCTAAATTTGACAACTTATATCTACGTCCACGACCATACATATTTATCCACGCTCAGATGCTCCCATTGAGAGTTTAATTTACAATCAAGTTTCAAAAGAAATTCTACACATCCAGGGAGAAAGCCCCCGTATTGTTCCCCTTGAAAAGTTCTACAACAGTCTCCCCTCAAAAGTAAATACCACCCAATACAAATGCAATGCCGTTTACAGCAAACGCTTTCTCCTCTACAAAATTGAGAATTTTGTAAGCACACGAAGTGTGCGCAATGAAATTCTGATTTCATAAGCAAAACCGAGTAAGATGTAATAGTGATATTCTCCATTAAAGTATGATATACAAGCCATTGAAAGTAAACCGGAAATGGGAAATTTCCCAAGTCTCCCTTCTCCAAAATGGCTGAGTGCCATACAGTTCGAGAAGAGAGTGACTAAGAACAAACAAATTATTCATACTTGTTACATGTGACATATGAAGATTGTATTTTGTGATTTATAATATTGTGCTCGTCGAATAAACCAAAGTTCATGTTATGTTAATTACATGTGTATTGGTATATAAAGATGTATATGGTTAAATGTTCCTTGGGGTTATCTCCCCTGATCATGTCATGTTTAAATGCTATTGTGAGTTATCTCCCTCAACCATCACACATTAGAGGTACGTCAGTCCTTTCCAGCACAATCAACCCAACCTGGAGTACATTTTCCTTGGATGATTGAATTCTACTTCAGAGATGGATTAGACTACATGTACTTCAAACAGTACTGTTGTAACTTCACAAGTTAAACCTTACTTTGAATACAATTCCGATATCTTTAGGTTATCACGGTACTTAACATCCAAAATGCATTAAGATTCAGGATATACATGTACAATATACAGTACTGTAGATTAGTTACATGAAGCCACCCTGAATTCAGATATACATTGGGTTGGGTGGGTGGGACTATTACATCTTACTCGGTTTTGCTTATGAAATCAGAATTTCATTGCGCACACTTCGTGTGCTTACAAAATTCTCAATTTCATATCGCAAAACCTCGTAAGATGTAATAGTGATATGTTCAAAGTCAACATTTTGGAAGTTGCTGTAAACTTTATCTTAGACCAAATATGGCCTAAAATCTGTGACTACTTGGCACATTTAACCAGTAGCCCTGGGCTATATTGCTAGATCCGTTCTATTTTTATTTTTTTGTTTTGTACTGAACATTCCTATGAAGATAATCAAGGCACAGCATGGGCTTCTGGGTGAGTGATGTTTGACACAGACCTCCAATATTGCTTGAACAATTTATATTCCGTGTTGTCTTAGTTTATCAGTGACAATTCTTAATTAACTTGTACAACACCGAGATTGGATCCTTATCAAGATTCATCGCCCTGGACCCATGCACCTCCTGGTGAGGTATTCTTAAGATATGTTAGATCTTGCATGAATCTGGTGACTATTAGGGATCTCAATATACAGCAGCAGAAGGACTGGCTGGCAAGAGCCCCAATACTTATTTCAATATGCCGCAACAGAAGAACTGGCTGGCAAAGGAGCCCCAGTATACTTAACTCAATATTCTGCAACGAAAGAACTGGCTGGCAGGAGACAGAGTACCTTTGTTGGATACAATCTTATATCAGTCTCAATGAATGTGAACAGGTAAACTACACCGGCATTGCATGATAATGCACGAGAGGTATAAATGAGATCTAACGACTTAATACATCTCCAGTATAGGGCATTACAATGTGAACCATGTAAATTATTGGGTTTCACGATTGAGTTCATCCTCTCTATATTTGCATGTACATTTAGGCTTTGGCAAATCAGTGAAGAGACACACCACTGAAGTGATCAATATTGAGGAAGAGAGATCTGTTCTACTGTATTTTCGACAGAGTTGACCTGAAGAAAACAAATGTGTCATTCATAGACAACAAAGCCACCAAAGTTTGCCATATTGGCTTGGAATGGGTTGATCAACTATACATTTCATCAGCTAGTTCTCGGCTTGGTGTGCAGCGTTGCCAGCTGGAGCTGTCAACACTTTTCACATCTGTGGATATTGTCCATATCTGGGAAAGGGAGATAATCTCCAATTAGTAGGACTAGACTGTAGTACTCTGTTAAATACTATACGCTATTTTCGGACTGATGTTTGGCTACAGCATGAGATCTGTTATCGTCCCCAGGAATAATATTAGATTAAAGTTTACAACACATCTTTGTGTACCCATTATATATCTCAACCCAGTTCATACATGCAGCTGAGCCGATTTATTTTATTTATTTATTTAATTTAAATGTTGGTATTGACAATCCATATTGGGTTACGTTTATAATAGTAACTGTAGAGCGCATGGCATTGACTATTCAAATATGCTGAAAGCATAAAGATGAATTTCATGGACCCAATTCGGGGCACTCTGACTCTGACCGACTCCACTGCTATCGGTTGAAAAGGAGTCGTTAGGTTTTATGTCCTAGAATTTTTATGGCTAAATAGAATGTCAGATCTTTCACCTTTGGTGAATCTCAGTTGGCAACTAGTTATACCTATTGGGGTTATTGCTCATTCTAAACTCCCCCACCGATTTCCAAGTTGCCAAATTGCCTGTGACAGGAATTTGATTCTGTCCCTAGAATTCTGAATTTGTTGGGCTATATATGGAACTTTATTGACACACAGCATCAATGCAGTCAGTGGATTGATAATATAGTCCTACAAATATGAACAACAGGGTGCCTATATGTCAGATCACCAACCAAATGGGGGATCTCAAGTAGCAACTGATGACTCACGCTGTATTCCCCCACCAGTTTGTGTACACAAACAAGTTATTTATAATATTCCAAGTTGCAAGACTATTCTTGGGTCCAAAATTCTGTGCGCGGAAGACAGCACAAAATGTGATGTTTGATGGGTTGTCTGAGCTATACATGACAGCAAGTACCATATATGTCAGGATCAATTGTTGCATCCACAGGAATCTTGATATTCTTTATTTAGAATAAATTTAATTCTGGCTGACCAAGTTAGAACAAGGGGAACAAGCCTGTGATCACCTGAAGTGAGTTTTCTCCCTTTAACGGATTGTTGAGCCTGTCGGCTTTGACTTTCACCTGAAGAGAAAAGTAAGCACATCTCCTTCATGAGATGCACATCACCTTGCGTTTCTTTTGGAACGCTATGCTGGTGGATTTCAATAGGTTCATAAACTCCGGAAATCTGGAGGTATTATTCCTAGATAGCTGTGTGACTTTGAAATTAATTAATTGAATTCAATTCAAGTCAGATGACAGCCAAAACAATATCAATTGTCTGCTCAAGTGCCACAAGTGGCCCAGTTCATTCCAGTATTGTGTATATGTGATCACTGTCAATTGAATTTAGTAGCATATTTAGATGGTGATTTTTACTGGCAGTTTAATTTACACAGAGACAAATATTTAGTCGAGTAATAATAGTTATCCACACTAGATTTGTATAGATTTGTTCATATTAGCATTGTTCAGTGTGTGAATATAACCAGTGTGTTCAAGTCTATTCTCAATGCATAATAGCTCATTTGGCACAAGGAAACTGGCCAATCCAAACCAAGTCCATTACTGAAAGACATGTCTGACTGAACAGGTATCTGGCTCATGCAGATGATTGGTAATTCTCAATTTTCTCAAATCTATCCATAGTAGAGATGGATATAGATATATTCATGCAGTTTGCAAAGTTATTGCAACATGTTATGTAAAGTAAACTGGGAGCAGCTAGGCTTTCAGTCTGATTGTTGGTAGCTAGCTAGGCCTTATCATGAAAATGTTGATATCATGAAAATGGCTACTATAAAACTATGAGAAGTATTCTGTAGTATTAGGGAAGCTACAGAAATTTAAACAACTTGCATGTGTACGTAATACAGGTAATATGTCTGTATTTTAATTGCTAAGCTTGATTTAATCAATGCAATTGCAGTCTGTTCCCAGGGCACATTTATAGGGCATTTTTACATATATTGCTTGACCATGTTGACCCAACAGAGAAACACCTAGGCTAGAAGTTCCCAGGTAATATTGTATATAAGTCTTAATCCATAGTTTTCAGAATTTGAATGGAAAGAATCCACCCAGATGAGGGTTTAGCCTTAATAAAATAAGAATGGTGATTTCCTCACTAATTGTTTCCATGAGTAGAAGTATTAGACAATTGGAACTAGCAAGGACTATATGGAGGTTTTTTACAAAACTCCAGTCTTAGACCGGCTTGCACAATCGCATCCATGATTCCCCTCTAGTTTGTAATACTCTCATGAACCAAGACTTATGTATCAGGCTGTATCAGGCTTCATTGCATTACTTGAGAGCTAGGTTTAGATCTCACTGGAATTTCATTGCCAACAAATTATGAAATTTTTTACTCTGGTCCATTTATTGAGGGGATTTTTTTTTTTTTTTTTTTTTTTTTTTTTAGAGCTCAGTAAATGACAGTAATTTCTGTATTGTTAGCTCTAATGAGCAACATCATTGGCATCATAGGCTCATTTTATATTCTACCCAATTTGGTGTACAGTATTTGCCACCGGGTTATTCAATATATGTTTATATTATCAATGCCCCAGTTTTCGACACATCATGCTCGAACATACGTCGTACAATCGTACTGACAGTGAACTATACCACTTCAGTGGAGTAGGATTCGCAAAGAATTATTGTTTAGTCCTCGTCTGAATTAATTTCGACGTTACAGGACAATAAATCATGGTCTCATAATTGGGAGACGTTTGATCGTGGCGAAGGGGCGCTTGCATGGTCCTGCATAGCGTTTGCAATGTCATTAAACCCTGCTTCTAAACACAAATCCTCGTAACATCGGGATTTTCCGGTACTAGAGCAGAAAGTTCTTCCATTCTAGAATTTATCTGACATTGTTATCAACCGATGGCTCTAAAATCTCAAGTCACTTGGATTTTTCTGAGCTCATACAAATATGCTGGAAGCAGCTTCGTTTTGTAACCCCAAATCCTCGCTTATAGCGGGATTTTCCGGGTCCAAAAGATATTCAGGGAGAAAGTTTTCTTCCTTTCTTGAATTTATCAGTCATTATTATCAACCGATGGCTCTAAGATCTCAAGATAACCTTGGATTTTTCTGAGCGCATTCGATGATAGACACTGTATGGCACGAAGCCATTTTGGAGAAGGGAGACTTGGGAAATTTCCCATTTCCGGTTTACTTTCAATGGCTTGTATATCATACTTTAATGGAGAATATATCACTATTACATCTTACGAGGTTTTGCGATATGAAATTGTTAATGCCTTGGTTTGCCAAGCAGAACCCCAACAAACAAATATATTTTATTAAAAATATTAACCAGCAACATAAAAATTAACTTACCATTTTTTTTAGCAAAGCAGATCTGAACAATCGTGTTGTCGTATCATCGTCGGAGCAGATTTCCACATAGATAATGATAAGATAAGATGGTTTATTGCTCATTTCTGCCAGAAGGCTAAAGGCACCACATGAAAACAATAGATTATATTCTCGAATTATTGATACAATTATGTGATGAATCGATCTGACGCAGGCGCTGTATAGCCTATACACGGTACCTCCAACCGGTGATGATCCCACAAACATACATACAATCATACAATGTTTTATTTCAGACATCAAAGACAACAGTTCTCCAGGGGTTTCTGTGCGGCTGAACTATAAAAATTGTAAATATATTCTATAGATACCAGTAGTCACGTAATTTCGTTGTGGAGATTATGGCAAATAGAAATCGACTCAAAATTTTACATCAGAAAAAATGTACGATTTCAATGCATTAGGTTTTCTTCATCAAATCTGACAAGTACGGCTCTTTCACATGACATCTTACGTGTCATCTAAGGCACTCGCAGAGTAACGATAAAGAACGTCAGGATAAACCGTGCCGGTATATGGCCTACCCTATATATAGAATAATTCTGTTATTCTATATATAGGGTAGGCTATATACCGGTACGGTGTATCATGACGTTCTTTATCGTTACTCTGCGAGCGCCTTAGGTGTCATTTATATTTGGCAACTATATTATTCCCAGTAATCACGTGCACTAGGACACAGAATCCAGGGCTATTGTGTAGCCTAGGTCTTCAATGGCATAATATGAATATCAATTAATCGATGTGTTGTTCTTTGAGAGTCGCGACACGCAGCATAATTATATTATTTGTTTGTCTACCGCAAAAATCAGATAAATATCTGAACACATATAATGATGATCTCGTATGGAAGTCATTAGTGTCCGTAATTAATCCCATTAATTAAACTTCAATAACTTGTGGTCGGAAATTATTCCAATATCGAATATTCTGTACATCATAGATTATATAAAACGACTTAAACCCCGTTTCTCTACTGAGAATATAATACCGTAACAGGAAATATCAACTGATACGAAATTACCCCATAAGATACATGTAACAGCATAAAAACTCAACACACATCCACCCAATTATGTCTCGAGACGCATTGCTGAATGTATCTATCACCCTCGAGTGGATATCCACGTCTTTCGCCGCGGGAACATTCAACAGGACGGGCCAAATTTCACACTTGTACATCATTGCTTACCTGGAAAGCCAAATAGATGACAATCTCATTGGGGTGAATCATTAGTTCAGCGTTACTCGCTATTGCGTCAGAGACGGAGATCTAGTATAGAGGAGGGGTATGTAGATCGATGTTGGGCGTGTAGAAAGCATTTTTATGACATTTACTGTCATTGTGGTGTATGAAAAGGTGGGAAATAATTATATTCTTGCATAAAATATATATATATATAATCACAACAACAACAACGTCGACGAAGACACCCTCTGCCACCCTACGCTGATAAACAGCTTGTATCACTGACGTCCCTGCTCTCCTTGTTCCCCCCGCTGATTCACATCGCCAAGTTCGCGCCTCTTGGCCGTAAGGGGGCGCTTTATCTGGTTACCCAATCGCCGTGCCGTAATAGCTCGGAGATAACCCGATTCCTCATACTAACCACGATTGGCTAACTACCTCACGTGATCGAAATTACGTCATGCCTTCATGATAGTGAGATCACTACTCTCACGTAATGTGGAAGCCATGCCCATATTTTGACAGAGACACGCCCTATAACTGCATCTTTCAAAGAAACTTTCCCTGTCTTTATGAACATTCAACATTCAATTCAAAATCTGAAACAATTGTGTTTTTACGTTACTATTCTAGGCAGCTTGATCTTCTTATATACTCATGACGATAAAACGTACGCGTGGTCTTATCAGTGGGATATTAACAACATTTACAGGAATTTATTTGTAATTATTTGAAGGTATCAGTGAACAAATGTTTGCAATCAGTTGACGATCCTTACTAAATAATGGAGGAAGTTATCCAAAAATCTGTTCACTCTTAACTCAGAAATTAACGTAATTAGAGCTGTTTTGCCGTCCGTTTATTGTTAGTTTTGCCGTTAACGACATATGAACGTTTGAAAAGGGAGACAACTTATATTGCCAAGACTCTTCTGTAAGAGTGATATTCATTAGTCATTGGTGGTTGGCCTGTGCAGAGCGCCCCCTTACGGCCAAGACGTGGATTGACAGACCCGATGTACTTGTATTTTTTTTTTGTGCTCCTCAGAGCTAGGTCAACTATACTGCATTCTCCATACTTCGATAAAAGGACTTCGTGTGCATAAAATCTCGTATCATTCATTGATCGTTCACATTTGCAATAGCCGTGTCGAGGTACTTATTAGCACTCGTATGTGATTTTGTAAGTAAGTCGAATTTAACCACGTATTTCATGAAGAAAGTTTGGAAAACCACAAACATAATACTTTCATACGTATAGTTGTGAAAAGTAACCAAACATGAGCGGCATTTCTTGGCGCGTTTTACTCTTTTTGCCCCTCATAATCTATTAGGCTTCTCCTATACTACAGACATTTGGTTTACACAATATATCAACGATACGTTCGAAGTGAAGCAGCTGGCCGGGGTCCAGACCTGACCTGGATCAGGAATCGCGTACACAGGCCATCGCACAACTCCTGTTATTAAAGCACACGTGTGACGTCACTATTGTCCCGACGCTCCATTATTTTTACCTCCGTCGATCAGACGGAGGTCTAGGAGCGCAACGTGAAATCTCCCGCCAAATAATTGTCATATGGGGAACCCACGACTCATAGTATTTCCAATAGGGATCGTCATGGTTCCCGACGAAATCTTGAATTTTCTTTGGACACAAATGAATGCTTACGTCACAAAAGGTGTGTATCCTTTGCAGCGCTTCCACCGGGTCTCTTTATTCGAGGGTACTAAATACGCGCGTGTACAGTATAGCTTCGCGGTGGTACAGATTGCCGGTTTTCGACGAAGACAAACCTGCGCTTTCATAAAAAGTAAATTTTCACGAAAGAAAAACTCGCATTCCAGATAGTATAATTGGAAACTTCCTCGAGAATCTCTGAATCGGCAAAAAGATAAAGGACGAGTGTCATTCACCAGGATGCGAGTCGGAAGTGAGAAGTCAAATTCAAAGTGAGAGGTCAAAAACGTAAAACTCCGAAGAACTCTCTCGGCTTTTTCTTTTCTTTTTTTTTTAGTTGGGGGGTGAGGGTTGGGGAGATAGCGACTGAAAAAATATATCTTCCCATGCTTCAATCGTTATCTGTGAATCCGATCAACAACCTAGCCGGATAATCTGTCAAAAATTATCCGTCGTCTGGGTAAGGTTGAAGGGTCATGATCGGAAGCTCGAACTGTGATACAGGCAAAAACTGTTGTTGCTGTAGTCTGGAAAAATAACTCTGCCTCACGAGGCGCTCTCTCGGCTTTTTCTTTTCCTTTTGTTTGAAGATTGGGGGGGGGGGGAGATAGCGACTGAAAATATATATCTTCCCATGATACTTCAATCGTGCGCTCATGAATTCCACGGAAAAGCGGACATTGCTAAACAGCCCTTTTTCGCATAAAATTCACTCCACATTCTGTCGTAGCCCCTGTTTGTTCTATTCGCTTCCTATGATCCCCGGGAACAAGCCAATAATAGAGAAGATGTGTTTTAATAGCGAAATATTTTTCCCGCAATTTTTTAACATGAAGAACTCGGGAAATTCTAAATTGTCAAAGAAGAAAAATTGCACTGCACTTTACTGAAAACTATACTATTTTGAAACATCTGCAGAAAAGATATGCATGTGGCGGGAGCTGTATACCTTAGTAAAAATAAGAGGTCAGAGTTTTATTTTTCTAAGTAGAAGAGATAAATTCACTCTAGGAATATTTTTTTGAAGAAAATGTGTAATTAATAAAGCACTTTTACCGATAAGATTTAAAAAGCGCACTCGTGATTCTATCACGATTTTTTGTCGATTCCGTCACGGACTAGATTTAACCCCTGGGATGATCCAGTCGCGTTTTTCTCACGATGAAAAAAATCTTATCATCTTTGGGTACTGTATGTTAGTAAGAGATGTCATATAAGAATAGTCAGATTGAAACAGAGCAGCAAAAAAATAGACAAGCAACACTAGTCAAGAGTCATGTCCGTTTCAGGTGATTCCGTCACGAACATTTCGAAGCATGATTTACTGAAAATGCTGGATCATCTGTAGATTTTTCATGGGTCCGTAAACAGATGTCATATAGAATGGCAAACTAAACTTGAAACTACATGGGTATGACCACGGAACTTCCGAGTACATGACTTTGAATAAAGAAAAAGTCTTCCCAACGGTGAATCCGTCACGGTGGAATTCATGATCTGTGAATCCGATCAACAACCTAGCCGGACAATCTGTCAAAAATTATCCGTCGTCTGGGTAAGGTTGAAGGGTAATCGGAAGCTCGGACTGTGATACAGGCAAAAACTGTTGTTGTTGTAGTCTAGAAAAATAACTGGCATGCACTCTATGGAGAAGGGCCTCGTGAGGCACAAAGTGCAATTTTTGTTGTTGTTTATCTGCAAATCCGCTCAACTCGATGGGTATCTTTCACTTGTTCTCACAGTTGCCTGGCCTGTGTGATATTGGGTGGTCGAAGTCTACGTATAGTTTTTTCAATAAATTATGGAAATTAATATAAACATATATTTTTTTAAATAGATTTTTTTATAAATGTATTTCTCTTTCATCTTTGGCTCAATTAAAGTCATTCTTTAAAATGTGAAGCCGAATTAATACAGTTTTTAATTATCTACCAAACCCTGTCCTCTATGACATAGAATAAAAGAGAAGTTGGGAATAGAACCGCTCAACACAGTCATTTCTAAACATCAAGTTGTACATAAGTATTTTTGCTTACTCTGTACAAGCTGAGGGCATTTTTGTGGCTTTTGAAAATTTTGAGATTTTTGCGAGTCTGTCCATATTTAACTAAGCGACGTCCAAGCGAGCTAATGTACGCGCGTTATATTCATATCAAGTATGGTGCGGCTTGTGTTCAATGAGGCTTGGAATGTTTATACAATTAATTTTCTTCTCACTGTTACACAATAAATATTTGCTGCGTGGAATCCAGTCATTTGTTCCATAGGAGCAATATTCTCACCGGCCATCACCATTCAATGTGAATGTGATACATGTACAAGTCCATGGTCATTGATACAGTAAGGTGAAGGCGAAGGTGACCTGTAACACCAGTATACAAAATTATACCAAGCGCATTGAATCCTCATCATATGATGTTGAGACAGATCAGAACGAAGTGTCGGTAAAATGAGGTGTGTTTTGAAGAGCATTCTCTCATCAATGATGATGCTATACTGTACACATACAAAATATGAAGTGTTGCTGTGTTGGGCCTATAGCACAAAATCACAAGCAAGTTGGTACAACTAGGCACACAGGGTCTCATTTCTGTCGGGCCCTCGGTGGCCGAGTGGTCTAAGGCGCTTCGCTGGTGACCACTAGCCTCACACCGCTGAACCGGCACGGGTTCGAGCCCAGCTGGTCCATGTGTGAAAGTTTGTCAGTTACTTGCTGAAGGGCGGTGGTTCTCTCCGGGTGCTCCGGCTTCCTCCACCAACCAAACTGACTGTCACCATATGAGTGAAACAAACTTGAGTGTGACATTAAGCCAAATTCCCTCCTCCCTCCCTCATTTCTGTCGCTAACGTGTTGATTTGGGTGAGGGGATCCTCTCATGGGGAGGTGTGGGTGGGATGGGGCCTAATGTCTCAAGCACTTTTCCAGGTTTTCCATCAATATACTCTATTCCATACCCCAATATTTCAAGCGCGTCAAATGAAACAAAAATTATTTGCTGGGAATGTGACTTTCACGTCCCTGTCTGGACATGCTAGTGAGGAACCCTCAATCCCAGATTAATTACCATTGATGACGCTAACGTCCAACAAATGCAAAATTGAGCTTGGCATCCGGCCGTATGTTATTCAGTGATGTATTACGCTACGGACCCTGTTGCCTCGACGGAGGTCTTTGCGCTCATCCAGCGCTTGTTGATAATTGCCGTTTAAATTGATGGCCTGAGAGAGCGTTTAGAGGTGGATTTCATTATAAAGATTAACAGCAGGAACGTCTGTTCAAAGTCTATTTACACTCTTTGCCACGTATGTATTACCGCGATAATTTGAACTTGGAAGCAGAAATCTTTTGAGACGGTCGCTAACTGAGCCGATACAGAGACGTGGTGGAGAGCACATGAACAGATTTTGATAGTGAGAGCTGGAAAACATCGTGGCAAACAAAATTATGCTCCCAGATGATCTAATAATATACCTGAATGGTGACAGTTGTTAACTTGACCTTCCAGAGCTTGTACTTTCAGTTCCGTGGCCTGCGATGGAAGAGCACTAAACACAAGGAACGTGGCTGGATGGACAGACTGTAGTCGCAGACTGTTAGCTGGAAATGGTGTGCTATCATACCTCAGTGGAAGGCGAAGGCGAAAGATCAGGTGGCGAAGAAAGTTCCAATTCGGATGAATCGTTCATTACTGATGTAAGGGAGAACAGGAATGGTCTACAAGCCTATCAGTTCGAGCTCCGGCCACAACACGATGACATTGACGGCAGTTCATCGTCAGGAGAGAGTGAGAGCGATGAAGAAGAAAGTAGCGAGGAAGAGAAAGTGGGTCGAATGGCGAGACTGGATTGGTGTCAATGTGGCCACTGTTCTACAGAACACTTGGGGCGAGATAAGGAGTGTCTTTGCTGCCAAGATAAACCTGCAACTCGGACAGTGACGGCTCCATCTAATACAGGTAATTTTTATTTGTTTGTAAGGAAATGGCAGCGAATACGGCCCGGAAGAAATATTACTGTACCTGCATGTGCATCATGCATGGTACCACTATATGCGATCTTTCTGATAATTCATATAATGAATAATTTGCCATGTTTACTTCCACCTTCCCCTGAACGCTCACGCGGTGATGAAAAACTTGGGGGGGGGGGGGAGGCTATAAATAACAGCTGTTTTTTGTGTGGATTGTTGTTAACTACCGGTACTTCAGTTTGATGTGCATCTTTTGTTTCGACTTTCAGACAACCATATGTGTCTCATTAACAATGGTGACTTCCAATTACTATGCCTTACTCCAGTGATGCTAAGAAATGTTCTGGTTGGTTGGAACAACATTCAGGCAGATCACTGGGTTGTCAATCCACCCAACAACAGGTAAGATGATGAAACTGTGTTAGTCTGCTTAAAAAAAAATCCTGTTTAGCAACCCCCACCCGCCCTGAAATATTCGCCCGTGCCAAATTTTATTATTTTTTCCCCTCAGTTTTGGAGTCGACTCTAGGAGACTGAAGTCAAGCGACTTAGTGTACATTTTATATTATTGAGAATTCTACCTAAGGCTGGTTAAAAAAAGTTCCTGTTTAGCATCACCGCCCGCCTCCGAAATATTCGCCCGCCCCAAATTTCTTTTTAAAAATTATTTTTTTTCATTTTTGGAGCCGACTCTCTGAGACCAAGTCAAGCGACTTAGGTAGAATTCTCAGTAAAATAAAATGTACACTAAAATTTAATGAAACAAGATCCGGACACAAGCCAAACCATTTTTTCTGTTCAATAAACTAGTCATTATTCAGGGCCACTCAAAATTTACCATCATCCCTCAAGGTGTATAGGACTATATCGGCTGATTTATAGGACTGTCCACTGTACGAAAGCACGATCATGAATCTGAATCGCTCCGCCTCATTTATTGTATCACAACATACCCTAACATACAAATTTAATAACAAGAGTTTGAACGAAATATACATGGAGTGTGTTTGTAGGCTATAGCATGTCATTCTAGTCCAAGTGTCATATTCCGCCGCCAGAATGTCGGCCCAATTCTGTTTGAATAAGAGTAACCGCCCTCCCTACGTAGATTTTTTTTTCAAAAAATGATGCTAAACAGGAAATTAATTTTAACCAGCCTTAGGTTGAAGAAAATACCTGGATCAAGGTTTGAAGTTTCAGAGATCGTTTTTCGTCTTTCCTTAATTCGGGCTGCCCGATATTACAGATAATACATTTGTCATAAACCATGGCGCGAACATTCAGATGTTATGCGTCTGTCACTTGCCCATTAGTAGTAGTGTTCAAGCAAATTGATTCACTGGCGCCTCACTGCGCATGCGCAGAAAAAAAATTGGGGCGGTGTGCGCAGGAGTGTTGTGCGCAGGTATGACGTCACTTCCGGTTGGGGTGAATGGGGCGTGACCTTGGGGGCATGTATTTCTCCGCGGTGATGCGGTCTGGCGGTGATGCGGTCTGCCTCCGCGGACCGAAAGTAGTCCCAAAACCGTGGGTTTTCGTGGAAGTGTTCGGCAATCTGTAGGGACCGCTAGTGGACCGATTGGGTCGAGTGAGGTATCAAAGTGAAGCATTCGTCAAGGGGCATTTGATGGGCTGGGTGTGGGGTTGAAATATCGTCATTCTGCGCATGCGCGGTGGACAAAGCGTATGGAAATATACGTTTTGGGGTCTAGGGGAGTCCCTAATGGTCCAATGGAGTCGTATGAGGTATCAATGTGAAACCTATGTGAGGAGGCATCTGACTGGACTAGTGGCTCGGCTGTTGACAATAGTCTGCGCATGCGCAGACAGGGAATTGTGGGAAAAGGGTATGGAAATAGACGTTTTAGGATCTGGGGGAGCCCCTAATGATCCGATGGTGTCGAGTGAGGTATCAATGTGAAGCCTATGTGAGGGAGCATCTGACTGGACTAGTGTGTCGTTTGTTGTCAATAGTCTGCGCATGCGCAGACAGGGAATTGTGGGAAAAGTGTGTGGAAATAGACGTTTTGGGGTCTAGGTGGGTCCCTGGTGGGCCGATTGGATCGAGTGAGGTATCCATGTGAAGCAGTCGTGAGGGAATATCCGACGGGGTGGGCGTAACGTGGAACTGACGTCATGCTGCGCATGCGCAGTAGAGAAAGTGTATGGAAATATATATTTTGGCGCCGACAGGGGTCACTATGGGTCCGATGGAGTCGTATGAGGTCTTATGTTGAAGCTCTTGTGAAGCAGCATCCGATTGGACTCAGGATTTGTCTGTGTGCAAGGGTCTGCGCATGCGTAGTCTGGCCGTAGTATAGAAAGCAGGCATGTTGGGGGATGCGTGGTGGTGTGTTTTAACCCACCACTAGGGGTCCATGGTTGTGGTTGGGTGGGTTGTGACGTCACTTCTGGGTTTCACTAAAACTACCTCCAAACATAGAAGAGTTCCAATTTTTACTTAGACGTCCGTATGTTCAACCTCCGGGTTTTTTCCCGCCCCGGCCCGACCCGCCCTCGGCCGCAGCGCGTGCGCGCGCACGGGTTCTCCGGAAGTGCGCGTCATCACCGGCAGTGCGCGCGCGGGACAAAACGTCACATCCCGGTCAAAAGGTCCAATGTCCAATGAGACAATGTTGCGGCATCGATATATACAGAGCTTGAACCCCCAAAATGAGATTGTAAATTAACCTGGGAAGGATGGGCAGTTCCATTTGGACCAATCAGCGGTCGAGAAAAAAGACCCAATGAGCGATCGATAAAACAACCAATGGACGGGTACTAGGTACACGTCTGCGCCTCCATCCGGGTACTAGGATGCTTTCGCCTACGCCCGCGTCTACATCCGGGTTCTTGTACACCCGGGTAATGTTTTCTGGACATGGATGGGTTACCTTTGGCTCCATTCTAGGACACTGATTGGCTAATACGGTGTTCAAAGCCAGTTTCATGCATTATGCTCATATAACTTATAGTAATAAACTTAATCTATACGTGTTGGACGAGTCTTCACTCACCGTCTTCCTTTACACGCACCTCAATGAAATGCCCGCTCCAAACCTAGACCAAAACACGAACTTGGTCTGTGGGCTGATTTCATTGGCTCTCTATTTTACTATAGTGCTCTTGCATTCTAACATTGATGGGTTACATTTTGGCCCCATCCTACACCACTGATTTCAGTTTGACTGAATCTCCACATTGGGCATTTATGCATTATGAATAAAACACACAAGACAGGGTTTTTTGGTTAGATCTCATTTTTTTATTCAGTGAACAACAACAACGTGAGAACAACCACGTGAAAACTAAAGCCCAGAACAAGGGGCTTGTACATTGAAAGAACTGAAGCCCAGAACAGGGGGCTTGTACATTGAAAGAACTGAAGCCCAGAACAGGGGGCTTGTAAACTTAAGACCAGAACAGCGGGCTTGTGTACATTGAAAGGACTTAAGCCCAGAACGGGGCTTGTACATTGAAATGATGGGCGGCCCAGTCATATACGAGTACATCGCGGTCCTCGGCCTTGGGGTACTCGTCAAACATCTGTACGATGGTAGATAAGGGTCTTCCCCGGCATCGATGGTACAGGAAAAACAAGCAATATTGTCCGCACACGCTACTGGTCAGGCTTTGCAACGTTTGACTGTTCCAACACCACGTCTCTGTGCCTTGATCCATGAAGTCTGTTAAATCGGGATGGAGGGGTGGCAGGCCGTACGGGTCAAAGTATTCGCCCTACTGTTCTGTCAAGTATACGCCCACCCAATGTTCACCGGACCGATCCATCGGGTCCGTGTTGAGAACGTAAGCAGCAGGATACATACGGTCTAATGGGAACACATCTCGGGCGAACACCCCTTGAAAGACCATACGTGTTTCTGGGTCATTCTCCAGCACGGTGATTATCTGGTCTGTATCCATGTTAGGTGGAGAAGTCACACAGGACGTTGCGCGCCTTGTCCACTTGAATGATGTTGTCAAACTCGGCGTAGCAGATCACATTGACGGTGCTCCGGAGGGCTCGTTGAAAGTGGATTTCCAACCGTAAATTGCCTTGCTTGGCCAGGGCCAGCTGATGGTCGTTCTCTAAGGTGGGGTCAGATCGAAACAGAACAACGTGTATCCGTTCCCGTAGTCCTCCCGACTGATGAAATTCCCTTCGTCCTGGTTGATTTGACCGGTGGCTGTAAACAGGCTCTGATAGGCTCGAATGAAATTCGCGCACCCAAAGTTCGGTGTTAAGGCCGTGGCTGGCACCTGTTGTCCATCCACATGCAGGGCCACAAAATTGATGCCGAAATGTTTAAAGTCAAACGGGTTCTCTGGGTAGGCTCCACTGAAACTGGTATTTTCCACACAGGCCAGGATCAATCGCTTGGGTAGTTCCCCCAGGAACAGGTTTTCTTTGTTGGCGCTCATATTTCCAGCAGGCACAGAGAACACTTTGGTTTGTACACGTCGGATAGGGTACTGGGCTGGTTTTGTTTCCAAGGCTTTCATGTGTCCCAATTGAACGGCTGGATTCGGTTTCACTTTTCGGACATACAGGACTGCGTCTTCGATGACAATCTTATAGTCAGCTGCATGCCCGTCTACGTTAGTGGCCATCAAGGCGAAGGTCGGAGGCGCCCGTATCAGTCGGATTTTGATGGGGGTCTTGTTCAAGAGGTATCGGTCTTGCATGAACATGTCTGCGTGCAGTCGACCCATCATATCCACCGCAACGCCGTTCGCGGTCAAAGCCTTCCGTTTGCTATATCCCGTATTGTCGTTCTCTGCGCCCATGTGCTCGGCTTTGTCCTGGTAGAATAAAGCGGCTGTCAGTTGAGATTTTTTAGCCTCTCGCCCATGCGACAACAGCGTCTCGATGTAGGCTCGATAGGGGTACGTGTTGGTCGAGTCACTGATGAGTTTGTCGCTGAGAAATATATCCACCTGTTGAAACATCGAGTGCAGCCAGAGATTCGTCGGGCCCACCGTTGCTTGGTCGGCGTTTCTGGTGCCATCTCCATTGACGATCTTGGCTTTCACATACAGGTATGTATGGGCTAAATCCACATAGGCCGTATCCGCATTACTGATGGTGAACTCGATGGGCCCTGTTGCGTTGATGCTGGACAGTGGGAGATGCTCCACCCATAATCCTTGTTCGGCACTGGTCTGTGTGGGCGGTACGGTCCACAAATCAAATTCACTGTTGGTGGAGGGACAGGACTCGGCGTGGATCAAGGACATGTTTTAAGAAAAGATACCCCGGGTCTTCGAGGTGCGTCGTCGCTGGGTCGGTCGTCGACTGGTGCGTGGTCTTGGTGGGGCAGGTCTTTTATTCCCTATGGTGCGTTGTGCTTTGGCCACCAAGACGCCTCCGCTTCTTTGGCCCGCCGTTTCAAGGCTTCTTTGGGTGCCGTACCCCCCAAGACATCACCGGCCACTTGGTCCACTGCGTACCGCTTGTTTGCCGATTGCTTTCACCCCACGCGTCACCAAGGGCAGGAACGTTTTGACGATGCTCCCGAGTATGTTCCCCAGTCCATGTCCACGTTGCATGCGTGCACCACTAAAAACCGGAAAGCCACCCCCGGCCTGTTGGGCATAATAGTCCATATAGCTGCGTGCATCGCACTCGTAAGGCACCTTCATTATACAAAGTGGGGAGCACGTGCTTGTCGAAAATGAAGTGTCAGCACCACTTTCCCGCGTTCGAATGCCACCGGTCGTCCCGTATCATCTCTTATATCCACCGTGATCGTGTTGATGTGGGTTTGTCGTACGGGCAGGTAGAGCATGTGGGTGAAACTGTGGGTGACTTGATCTCCATACGTGTTTTTAATGGGCACCACCCGGAACAGAGGTGTGTTGATATCGCCCACGATGTGGTTGTCCACCACATTCGAGTAGACGTAGAGTCCGTACATACCCGACTTCATATCCATCGGGATCTCGCCTTGGTGGGCGGTGGGACCAGCGAACGTCTGTAGATCGAAGCCCAGCATTTGCTGTAGGATAGGACTCAGTACGACACTCGCGATGGCGGTGACGATAAGCTGTGCCTTGTCGTTGTGTGCGTTGTAATCGAAGTCCACGTGATTCTTGAAGGGATAGGCTTTGATGGGTTTTGAAGTATTCGTGACCTCCCGTAGAGCCTTATAATGCAACAGTCTTGACAGCCCACCCATGAACTCCTTGGGAATATCGTATTGGCCTTCAGGGAGAGTGAGTCGGGTGTCTTTTCCTTCGTAGGTCACCTCGTACCACACTTCATTGGCTCGCACGTTGTACCACGAGTAAGGGTATTGGATATCCACGAGGCCACATTCCCATCGTCCAGGTAAATGCAACGGTTGCGGTAACTGGGTCATGTACTTGGCCACGGTGTTGTCAGGAAACACATCCAGCGAACTGTTACTGGGTAGGGTGAGGTAAAACATGGCGACTGAGCTGTCCTGCTGCTGCTGTTGGTTTTAATAGGTGTTCCAGGCCTTGGGCGGTTGTGTCCGGCGTCGTGTTCGTCGCGTTGACTTGCTACGTGTCACGGCTCTGGAGATGTGGGATGTCCTGATCAAGGGTGGTTTTTTAAAGGTTTGAAAAGAAGGTGCCCGTTGTAGTGGTGGAGTTTTGGGGGGTGACTCCGGTTCCCATTCGGCTTCCCAAGAAGGTAGTGGGCCACTCGGTGATTGCTGGGTTTGCTGCATAAAGGCCCAGCGGTGGGGGTTCCCCACCAATTCCTGTGGTACATGCATGTCTTTCAAGCCTTGAGCAAAGACCTCCCATCCTCGAGGATCCGTGTGCGACCTGCGTTTACGCATCAGGTCATTCACTAAATCCGTCATGTGGGTGCCGGGGACCACCTGATTCTGTACCAGGAGTTCGCCTTTATCATTCCAAGTCATGTTAGGATTCTGTTTCATCCGTTGTAATACTAGGCCAGCTTGTTTCTTGGACGATGCAGGTACACTCTTCAGCACTTCGTCTTCCACCCACTGTGGGGCTGTGGGGGCTACCCCTGGTAATGGCGGCTGTTGGAGCCGTGCTGAGGTCGGCGGTGTGTCACGTGGTGGTGATGGTGGTGGTGGTGGGGTAGAGAGGGTTTTGTATTGGTCCATGAACGTCATGTACAGTTGAAGCGTCTCATTGTACCGTTGTACTTTCTCACTGTCGCTTAACCCCGGTCTCTGTAAGATCTGTTGCATCTCTCCATCGAGGGTGTTTATGGTCTTCACCGTAGATGGGACAGGGTAGGGCGATTGGAGGTTTTGAAGGAACCGTGGTTCGACGAGGACCATTTTTTTCGTGTGGTTCATTGTCGGCCGAAGAGTCCACCCAATACTGGACCCAACACGGAAGCGCCCAACGGTGCTAAGATGGCCCCGAGAAAGCCGCCTTTCTGTAACACCTTTTTCTTTTGTGTTTGAGAGACCGCTTCTGGACTAGGGTTCGGAGACCTGTCTTATGCTTGGCCAACTTGGTCTTCTGAGCCGGAGTCAGTGGTACGTTGCCTTTTAACAGGTTGTACCCGATCTCGCACAGACAGCGTACAAGGTCAGGGTCCGCACCGCGTACAATGGTTCGGACCAACTCGGGTGGGGCCGTCTTCAATACACGGAGCGTGGGAGCGTGCTTCCGTACTCGCGCAGACATCATGTACAACTAATGCTAGAACCCACAACTCTGCTCTTTTTATCTACTTCAGAGAACAGAGACAAAGTCAACCCTGCTGTGGTATTCATTCTTTTTATTATTCCTCATCATCAAACACACAGACCTCAGCTGGGGGCGCCACTGTGGGTGTGTTTACATTATTTTTGCATGTACACGTGGTGGGCCTCTCCGGGAAAGATGCCGGTCCGTAGTCGAAGATGTTCGGGGGTGGCTTGGTTGAGGTCGAAGAGCATATACCCGTGCTGAGGGGTTGTGGCATCTTTAAAGGCTTCCAACGCAAACGGTGTGCGGCCGGGATACATCTGTCTCGCCAGGTGCAGCAGTTGAGTGGTATCTCTCGGGGTTTTGAAGACCACCAGGTAGTGGGCATTTAAGCTGATGTTCCGATGTTCTTTGTTTTTACTGAACAGATTCTGCACAATGTAGATGATGCTGAGCCGTCGATGATGGCTGCCTTTGGTAAAGAGTTGGGTGACCCGCGCATCCGTCTCCGCCATGAGATCATCCAGAACCACCAAGGTGTCGGGTTCCAAATCGGCCAGGTTGGGTAGGCCTTCCACGAACGTGATGTGGGGCATTGCTGCATACGCTTCCTGCCATTCTACGTAACACCACACGACTCGAGCAATGGGTGGGGTGATCATGCTGTCGGCGTGTTGACGGAGTTTCCTGACGAAGTGCGTTTTGCCGGAACCCGTCGGTCCTGCGATGACGCAAGTGAAGGGATGCTGCCACCGAGGGACCATGGTTCGAGGTGTATCCGTTGTCGTGGTAACCCGCTCTTATAAATTTCGTACGAGTGAACTGGAGTGGTGGGTACAATGTCGGTCGTCGTTGTCTGTACACTGCGAGTGATGATGGGGGTGGGTACAACGTCGGTCGTCGTTGTCTGTTCACTGTGAGGGATGAAATCCGGTGGGTCTTCAGACGTACTGGGTGTACTTGGTGTAGGTGTGGAGCTTGGTGTGGAGCTCGTTGTGGCTTGTACACGGAGTGTGGTGATGACTGGGCTCGATACGGGGTTGACTGGTGCTCACTGTAGACCGGTTTCACTGATGGCTGGTGTTCTCAGTTGGTTATGTAGCGTGCTGACATAGGCTACGTCGTAAAATACACCTCCGTACAACACACTCAGCAGGGTTAGCAATATCACCACAAAGCCCACTTGCGCTTTGCGCGTTTTGGGAGACGCTGTGTTCAGAGGCAGCTGCTGTTTGTCCATAGCAGTGTGGTCGAACGTGGAATGAAGGATGACGGCAGTGGCTTTATAGTCGTTTCACCTGGTTGGCAACGACCCAGGAATTGAAGGAACTGGGCCAGCCTTGCCATTTGACGAAATGAAACAGTTTGCCACGTCGACGTTCCGTTTTCAAAATCTGCTCCACCGTGTAGTAGTCTTGCTGTGTTTTTACGACAGGCTGTAATTCCGTCTCGTAAAACGTCCCTAGCAACGGTTCCCCTTGAAGATCTTCCAGTTCATAGACTCGCTGCTGTCGGGGTAGGCGCCGTTTAATCAGGAAGTGCTCATCGCTCCAGTTGGGCAAGTAACTTTTCTCGAACTTGCCCTTGACTTTACTGATCCGTACAGGGTCCCCGACCTTGAACACCGCCTTCGGCGTTCGCTGCGATGCCTGGGGTACAAGACACGCCGGACTTGGGCTTCATTGCGTTGGGTCACGGTAATGGGGGCTCTCTCTATACTCCGATGATAGGCTCGATTGTAACCACTCACAAGTTTCGGGAGAACATCGATGTACCGCCTTGTATTCTTATAGGTGAAATATTTATACATGCGGCCTTTGAATGTCCTGTTGAACCTTTCCACCACGGAAGCCTTGGTCTCGTTGTACGTATGGAAGAAAAACACCTTCTGGGCTTTCAGAACCTGTTGGAACGGTCTGTTGAGGAATTCCGTGCCTTCGTCGGTTTGCAAATACAAAGGTTTGCGCCCGGTTTTGAAGATGTCTTTGAACGCCGCTATGAGATTCACCGATATACCGATTCCCATCGTTGTGTTTGGCAAAGGCGCTCATATCGACCAAATCCGCTTGCCACTGGGCATCTATTCCTCCCACGATGACCCGGTTCCGTAGAAAATGGCGACGGACAGATCGATGTAAGGTATAGGTGTCTTGTTTTCTTAACCAATCTCGGATTTGGGCACGTTGTATCCCCTGGGGTTTGGCCGCTCGATAGAGAGCCGACAATGCACTATAGGCCGCCGGACTGTCGGGACTGTAGTATAAGTTATCCAACACCTTCTCCCAGCGCTTCATGGTGACAAATGATGATGGACCCTGGCTCTATCGTTTATTTATAACGGGTATATCTTGGGCCGGAGTGTCTTTCTGATTTTCTTCGTGGGCTTCCACAGTGTCCATGGTAAATGACCAGTCCAACTCGTCTGATGACCGCTTGATAAGCACTTGATCCACATCTACTACGACATCTTCCAATGCAGACCATAGATAAGGGTGAAGGGTAAAATGCACTGTACCCCCATCTAGCCGAGCCAATTGAGCAAAGAAAGGGCCGCGTCGGATGTACACATCGTGACACAGGTGGATGAGGTCCAGTTCACTAGACAACACCCGTTTGAATTTGGTCCAACCCTCCCGAGACAGGCGAATGTGAGCCGGGCACGGTTGTGTAGGGTGCGCATCGCAGATGTCTCCCACCTCCTCCTTGATATCGACCTTATCCGCATATACGTGCAGGAAAACCTGGGGGGTCAAGTTGAGATACGCCAGTATTAGATGCTCCGGCATGGTCAGTACGTGAATGGTACCAGATTTGACTGTCTCTCGTATTTATCCCCCGTGAGATCAAAGGATCAGGTGGTCATGTCACTGGGCTGACTGAGTCTAGCCGGGTAATCAATGGCATCGTCATCTGGTTCATGGCTAGACAGTTGTTCATTGGGTTCTGCCGCTGCTTCTCTCAGGGCACGAGCCCACTCCAACTCGTCTGATGACCACTCGTCCGGTGTAAACAGCTGGTCCACGATAGGCACCACTTTCTCGAAGGCTATCCACAGATCGGGGTCTAGGGTGAAGCTTCGCGTAGGGTCTTGGTAGCGGCCCAGGCGTGGGAAGAAGGGTCCACGGTATACGTAGATGGCATTGTCTATGTGGATGAGGTGTCCATCGAGCTCGCCGCTCAACACCCGTTTAAATTTGGTCCAGCTGTCACGGTGTAGCGTAACCGTATTCGATACGGTCTCAGCGGGCGACCAGCAAACATCTCCACGGTCTTCCATGAGGGTGACTTTATCTTCATAGACGTGTAACCCCACCCGGGGTGTAAGGGGAAGGATGGCTCGTAGGACTGGTGACATGCTTGCTCCAATGGCGATCGTTGAATGACACACACTCTGTCTGAGCCTCGTATTTATAGTCAGGTCCCACTATCAATACCACAGCGCCAGGGTCAATAGGGCACAGACTATTGTGAGGCCAACCAGCCGTCGCTGGTTCCGGCGTGAGCGCTCCATAGCCCGAGCATCAAGGATGGCTGTCATAGTCCAGTAGTGGTGAGTGATGGCACACCTCTCCATCGAGTGCACTCTTTCGAGGACCGCTTCTGTGAACTCGTTCAGGATCTGGCGTCGCCCCTCGTTGTCGTCGCCATCTGCAAACATGGACCGGACCACTGCTCGGTAACCCGTGAGTGAATTAACCACGGTGCCATGCTGTAAAATGCGACTCGCGTAGGGCTGGATCTCTGTCATGGCTCTGCAACCATAGAAATGAAGTTGTGGGATCCAGAGGGACGTGTTTTATAGACCAGGTCACACATGCGCGCCTAGATGTAGCTCTACGGGTGTAGACCGTGATGCGTACTATTCTGATGGCTTAGTCCAAAAAAGAGAGCAACAACAACAACACAGATTACAGGTCAATCCTTTTATTATGCGTGAACATCATAGGAATGCATGTAATAACCTGTCTGTGGGGTTTTTCCACAATGGCGTTCACCTTCGGGTCTTTCCGGTCAACGTATTCGCCATTTCCCCACAATGGCGGTGTATCCGCCATTATCCGCCATTTTCCCACAATGGCGGTGTATCCGCCATTATCCGCCATTTTGCCACAATGGTGGTGTATCCGCCATTATCAGCCATTGGGCACTTCACGTCTGCGCCTGCATTGGGGTATATGAGGGTCTTCATGCGCGCACGCGCGCGCAATGCCGCTCAGTCGTACACCAGTACACCAGTCTCGATCCTCGATTTGGGGTAGAGTGTGCTAAAAATAGATCACCAGCTAGCGTGCTACAAAAGGGAAACGGCCTTGCCGTTTCATCAGACACTCTGTTAACCACCAAGATGTTCACTTGCACAACTTGCCAGAAGCAGTTTACTCGCCCAGAAGATTTGCGACGACACGATTCCTCCATCCACAACGGTACACTATATACTTGTATAACCTGCGCACAGTCATTTAATCGGGAGGATCATTTACTGCGCCACGAACGCTCACTCCACGAGGGCGCGAAGGAACAATGTAATGAATGTGGTCAACTCTTCAAACGACGCAGTCAGTTAAGACGGCATCAGCGGTTGATTCATGCCCCGGTACCATGGCATGAGCGACAACTTCCTACTGAAGAGGAGCCGCGGAAGGTCAGACCCAGTGAAGATAAGCCTGGGGACACGAACGCCACTGGTGATGCGATCACGGAGAGCCCACCTATACCCACAGATCAATTTGGTCCAACCCTCCCGAGACAGGCGAATGTGAGCCGGGCACGGTTGTGTAGGGTGCGCATCGCAGATGTCTCCCACCTCCTCCTTGATATCGACCTTATCCGCATATACGTGCAGGAAAACCTGGGGGGTCAAGTTGAGATACGCCAGTATTAGATGCTCCGGCATGGTCAGTACGTGAATGGTACCAGATTTGACTGTCTCTCGTATTTATCCCCCGTGAGATCAAAGGATCAGGTGGTCATGTCACTGGGCTGACTGAGTCTAGCCGGGTAATCAATGGCATCGTCATCTGGTTCATGGCTAGACAGTTGTTCATTGGGTTCTGCCGCTGCTTCTCTCAGGGCACGAGCCCACTCCAACTCGTCTGATGACCGCTCGTCCGGTGTAAACAGCTGGTCCACGATAGGCACCACTTTCTCGAAGGCTATCCACAGATCGGGGTCTAGGGTGAAGCTTCGCGTAGGGTCTTGGTAGCGGCCCAGGCGTGGGAAGAAGGGTCCACGGTATACGTAGATGGCATTGTCTATGTGGATGAGGTGTCCATCGAGCTCGCCGCTCAACACCCGTTTAAATTTGGTCCAGCTGTCACGGTGTAGCGTAACCGTATTCGATACGGTCTCAGCGGGCGACCAGCAAACATCTCCACGGTCTTCCATGAGGGTGACTTTATCTTCATAGACGTGTAACCCCACCCGGGGTGTAAGGGGAAGGATGGCTCGTAGGACTGGTGACATGCTTGCTCCAATGGCGATCGTTGAATGACACACACTCTGTCTGAGCCTCGTATTTATAGTCAGGTCCCACTATCAATACCACATCGCCAGGGTCAATAGGGCACAGACTATTGTGAGGCCAACCAGCCGTCGCTGGTTCCGGCGTGAGCGCTCCATAGCCCGAGCATCAAGGATGGCTGTCATAGTCCAGTAGTGGTGAGTGATGGCACACCTCTCCATCGAGTGCACTCTTTCGAGGACCGCTTCTGTGAACTCGTTCAGGATCTGGCGTCGCCCCTCGTTGTCGTCGCCATCTGCAAACATGGACCGGACCACTGCTCGGTAACCCGTGAGTGAATTAACCACGGTGCCATGCTGTAAAATGCGACTCGCGTAGGGCTGGATCTCTGTCATGGCTCTGCAACCATAGAAATGAAGTTGTGGGATCCAGAGGGACGTGTTTTATAGACCAGGTCACACATGCGCGCCTAGATGTAGCTCTACGGGTGTAGACCGTGATGCGTACTATTCTGATGGCTTAGTCCAAAAAAGAGAGCAACAACAACAACACAGATTACAGGTCAATCCTTTTATTATGCGTGAACATCATAGGAATGCATGTAATAACCTGTCTGTGGGGTTTTTCCACAATGACGTTCACCTTCGGGTCTTTCCGGTCAACGTATTCGCCATTTCCCCACAATGGCGGTGTATCCGCCATTATCCGCCATTTTCCCACAATGGCGGTGTATCCGCCATTATCCGCCATTTTGCCACAATGGTGGTGTATCCGCCATTATCCCACAATGGCGGTGTATCCGCCATTATCCGCCATTGGGCACTTCACGTCTGCGCCTGCATTGGGGTATATGAGGGTCTTCATGCGCGCACGCGCGCGCAATGCCGCTCAGTCGTACACCAGTACACCAGTCTCGATCCTCGATTTGGGGTAGAGTGTGCTAAAAATAGATCACCAGCTAGCGTGCTACAAAAGGGAAACGGCCTTGCCGTTTCATCAGACACTCTGTTAACCACCAAGATGTTCACTTGCACAACTTGCCAGAAGCAGTTTACTCGCCCAGAAGATTTGCGACGACACGATTCCTCCATCCACAACGGTACACTATATACTTGTATAACCTGCGCACAGTCATTTAATCGGGAGGATCATTTACTGCGCCACGAACGCTCACTCCACGAGGGCGCGAAGGAACAATGTAATGAATGTGGTCAACTCTTCAAACGACGCAGTCAGTTAAGACGGCATCAGCGGTTGATTCATGCCCCGGTACCATGGCATGAGCGACAACTTCCTACTGAAGAGGAGCCGCGGAAGGTCAGACCCAGTGAAGATAAGCCTGGGGACACGAACGCCACTGGTGATGCGATCACGGAGAGCCCACCTATACCCACAGATCAATTTGGTCCAACCCTCCCGAGACAGGCGAATGTGAGCCGGGCACGGTTGTGTAGGGTGCGCATCGCAGATGTCTCCCACCTCCTCCTTGATATCGACCGTATCCGCATATACGTGCAGGAAAACCTGGGGGGTCAAGTTGAGATACGCCAGTATTAGATGCTCCGGCATGGTCAGTACGTGAATGGTACCAGATTTGACTGTCTCTCGTATTTATCCCCCGTGAGATCAAAGGATCAGGTGGTCATGTCACTGGGCTGACTGAGTCTAGCCGGGTAATCAATGGCATCGTCATCTGGTTCATGGCTAGACAGTTGTTCATTGGGTTCTGCCGCTGCTTCTCTCAGGGCACGAGCCCACTCCAACTCGTCTGATGACCGCTCGTCCGGTGTAAACAGCTGGTCCACGATAGGCACCACTTTCTCGAAGGCTATCCACAGATCGGGGTCTAGGGTGAAGCTTCGCGTAGGGTCTTGGTAGCGGCCCAGGCGTGGCAAGAAGGGTCCACGGTATACGTAGATGGCATTGTCTATGTGGATGAGGTGTCCATCGAGCTCGCCGCTCAACACCCGTTTAAATTTGGTCCAGCTGTCACGGTGTAGCGTAACCGTATTCGATACGGTCTCAGCGGGCGACCAGCAAACATCTCCACGGTCTTCCATGAGGGCGACTTTATCTTCATAGACGTGTAACCCCACCCGGGGTGTAAGGGGAAGGATGGCTCGTAGGACTGGTGACATGCTTGCTCCAATGGCGATCGTTGAATGACACACACTCTGTCTGAGCCTCGTATTTATAGTCAGGTCCCACTATCAATACCACATCGCCAGGGTCAATAGGGCACAGACTATTGTGAGGCCAACCAGCCGTCGCTGGTTCCGGCGTGAGCGCTCCATAGCCCGAGCATCAAGGATGGCTGTCATAGTCCAGTAGTGGTGAGTGATGGCACACCTCTCCATCGAGTGCACTCTTTCGAGGACCGCTTCTGTGAACTCGTTCAGGATCTGGCGTCGCCCCTCGTTGTCGTCGCCATCTGCAAACATGGACCGGACCACTGCTCGGTAACCCGTGAGTGAATTAACCACGGTGCCATGCTGTAAAATGCGACTCGCGTAGGGCTGGATCTCTGTCATGGCTCTGCAACCATAGAAATGAAGTTGTGGGATCCAGAGGGACGTGTTTTATAGACCAGGTCACACATGCGCGCATGGTAGAGAGGGTAACCAATGTCACGTTTTTCCTTACCAAGCTGACCGACCACCCCGATCGGTTGAATGCGTCACCCGCGCACTGATGAATACCATAACATGCCGCACATACTCTCTATGTCTACATGCTGATCATTGACTTGAGCTCAGTAACATTAAATGTCACGGTGCGTTAAATAATAAAACATGATGTTTGATATTTCAATTTTGTTTTGCTGTGAACATACTAAACATACCCAGGGCGGCTCCCCCAGCCTGAGTATGGTGTAACATTGGGGATAATAAACTGTATAAACCTTGCTGAACTTGTTGTTATTCATGACAACCGCTTTCCGCTATACTTGGATGAAATATATACCCCGATGTGATATAGTGCCCTTGCACACTTCCGGATAACGCGCGCGCGCACTCGGCCGGAGTAACTCTCGCGCACGCGCTGCGGCCGGGCCGGGAAAAAACCCCGGAGGTTGAACATACGGACGTCTAAGTAAAAGTTGGAACTCTTCTATGTTTGGAGGTAGTTTTAGTGAAACCCGGAAGTGACGTCACAACCCACCCAACCACAACCATGGACCCCTAGTGGTGGGTTAAAACACACCACCACACCTCCCCCAACATGGCTGCTTTCTATACTACGGCCAGACTACGCATGGGCAGACCCTTGCACACAGACAAATCCTGAGTCTAATCGGATGCTGCTTCACAAGAGCTTCAACATAAGACCTCATACGACTCCATCGGACCCATAGTGACCCCTGTCGGCGCCAAAATGTCTATTTCCATACACTTTCTCTACTGCGCATGCGCAGCATGACGTCAGTTCCCCGTCGGATACTCCCTCACGACTGCTTCACATGGATACCTCACTCGACCCAATCGGCCTACCAGGGACCCACCTAGACCCCAAAACGTCTATTTCCACACACTTTTCCCACAATTTCCTGTCTGCGCATGCGCAGACTATTGACAATAAACGACACACTAGTCCAGTCAGATGCTCCCTCACATAGGCTTCACATTGATACCTCACTCGACACCATCGGATCATTAGGGGCTCCCCTAGATCCTAAAACGTCTATTTCCATACCCTTTTCCCACAATTCCCTGTCTGCGCATGCGCAGACTATTGACAACAGCCGAGACACTAGTCCAGTCAGATGCCTCCTCACATAGGCTACACATTGATACCTCATACGACTCCATTAGACCATTAGGGACTCCCCTATACCCCAAAACGTATATTTCCATACACTTTGTCCACCGCGCATGCGCAGAATGACGATATTTCAACCCCACACCCAGCCCATCAAATGCCCCTTGACGAATGCTTCACTTTGATACCTCACTCGACCCAATCGGTCCACTAGCGGTCCCTACAGATTGCCGAACACTTCCACGAAAACCCACGGTTTTGGGACTACTTTCGATCCGCGGAGGCAGACCGCATCCCCGCCAGACCGCATCACCGCGGAGAAATACATGCCCCCAAGGTCACGCCCCATTCACCCCAACCGGAAGTGACGTCATACCTGCGCACAACACTCCTGCGCACACCGCCCCAATACCGCCCCAATTTTTTTCTGCGCATGCGCAGTGAGGCGCCAGTGAATCAATTTGCTTGAATACTACTACTCCCATTGCACTCAAAACATCCATTTGATACTTGTTCATTCCTGGGGTGAAGGGCCAAATCATTAGCTTTCGCCCAGGATATTTAGGTCCTGAATATTCGTCAGGCTGATGTTGAAAAGAAATGGTAGGCTTCTAAACCGAGGTAAGATCAAAGCGGGAACATCAAAATTGACTTGGTGTTCGAAGATGGTTTGACGGGACTGATAGTGACAGTTCAGCAAATACATTTTTCGCGGTATACCTTGAAATTCAAAATAAGCACCAAGAAATGCCGCTCATCTTTTAACATCTTTTAAATATATACGCAAAAGAAGTGCAATTGGGCTCGAATGCCTGACTACATAGGCAATATCCCAAAGCGAGGTCAGTTGTCGGGGCTAAACAGGTTCTTTGTATTACTATTTGAAATATTTGTGATCACGGTGATCAATTTCCTCAACACAGACGTGTACATGTAGACCCGAAAGAGATCAGAAATGAGAACGCAACCTTATATCCCAATTTTATAGTCGGAAATATCCCTCTATAATTAGATCACCCGGGGAAAATGTTATAAGTTTTTTTTTTTTCAGCAAACATCACCGACCAACGGCACGATATAGATACAAAGCGTTACGTAGACATAGTGTATCATCATTATGGTAGTATTATAACCAGGGAAAGTCACAGTGTACCCATTGCCTATAATATTACTCAGTGTTGAAATGGTATAGGAAAGTCTTGTGTATGTAATTTGAATCAAATGTACAACTGCTATTGAAGGATAACAATCTGGGTGATAATAGAACATGCATGGAGAATTCTGCATTAGAGACACACACTGGTATTAACTGTAATGGGACTTAAACTGCGTATGACAGAGAACTTGAGATGAAGATTAAGCTGCATAATCTGTGTAATTACTCCTTAATCTTTCATTGTTGTAACTGTATGTTAACCAATGACTTGACTGCAGTAATATGTGTAGCCCTGGGTGAACCAAACATGGAACCACGAACCAATGGTGAGACTGGTAGTGTTTGGGTAGTCATGAGCAAACAAATAGGGAACCACATATAAGTCTGTCAGATCTCAATCAGTCAGGCAGTCTTGGGGACAACCTTCAGATAGCGTGAATCACGGATATGAAGAAGGATCTGAACTGTACCTTAATTAACATGCATGGGCGATAACATATGGATGTTACATGTATATGTATGCTGTACAGTAGACGTCAGGAGTAATGGAATAAATGGAGTTATATACAGGTGAACAATGACTTGGGTGAAATACGCTGATCATAAACATGTGATACTTTTGTAAGGTCTATCTCCCTTTAGACCATGTACTTGAACAGATGCAGAGAACGACAAGATGCGTGATGACCGTAGCTGGTCATAGGTGGTGTGAGAATCCCGGTTGCCGTCTTTTCAGCTCGGGACTAGACCCCGATACCTCAGCAAAGTACATGATGGCAGTACTCCAGTGAAATCATGAAAATGAACTTTGATACACTCCAAAATTCAGCCAGATACCATTCATTTAACCCCAAAATGCTTTAAGAGAAACAATAGATCATCATGGAAGTTCTGTCTAGTCTTGCCCCAAGCCATATTGTGGCAGCAGCAATGAAGACGCAGAATTATGGCTCGCCAAATTTAGGCGTTTGCCAAGTTCCAAAAATGGACTGATGATCGCATGTGTGATGCATTCGCATTACACTTAGACGGGAATGCACAGATCTGGTTTGAAGATCTGGCAGAGCATGAAAAGTTGGAGTTTACAACGCTTGAAGCTATATTTCGAAAACAGTACTTTCGTGGTGAACACCATGCTAAAGCCATGAAACTCCTGCGTGAAATAAGTGAACGAAAACAAGGCGAAATGGAAAGTGTCACAGATTACATAACTGAAACGAAAAGACTAGTTCCCCTCTCCCATGCAAAGATGTCGCATGCTTAGCTATAGCAGGTCTTCGACCAGAACTCAAGCCGTGGGTGGTAATAAAGGATCCCAAGACCCTCCGAGACGTCGAAAACGTGGCCATCACAGCTGAATACATAGAACAAAAAAATGCAAGAGACAGAGAAAAGAACAAATTGATTTTGGGTCAAAAGATGGTGTTTCCAATAGCTCTTCATGATTCGCAATGTAGTAAGGACATGGGTAGTTCAATGCAACAGAATGCATGTTCAGCAAATGCCCCTGATGTGTATGTGACCCCCTCGCCACAGAATGTTACTTATGATACAAAAGGTGAGTATGATCCTTATAGCAGCCAGCACCATATACAAAATTTTGTACAACCTAACTATGCTAACACGCAAATTAAGAAGCCTCATTTCATAGGTACAAATGCCAAAAATTACAAAAGTAGACAGTCTGTAAATAGTATTACTTAGGGCATACCACAAAGCACAACAAACATGCAACAGGATACATATGATACTTCCAGAAACAATGATCCAGATTTACTACAAACAAGCAATAGATGCCATGAGGCTAACCCAGGTAGTAGTGTAAAAATAAGATTAGGCACGCTAACAGTACCAGCATTGGTAGACACTGGGGCAACAATATCTTGTATCTCACAGTCTTTGTATGTAAAATCAGGGTTGGAAAAACAGTGTGAGATGGTTGCATCTAGTACGCAGTATATAACTGGAGTAGGAGGATCGATGACCCAAGTTTGTGGCGAGGCCATCCTCTCCCGTCTACCAGAAATTCCTAGTCATTTCCAAAATGAGAAGTGGCATGATTTTGGGCAGAGATTTTATCATTGAGCAAAAGGCGAATATAGATATCTATAGAGGATCACTCATTATACAGTGCTGATGGAAATGAGCAAGGATCCCGTCTGGTCAGAACTATTGGTAACATCAATGTGCCTGCACAATCAGAAGTGATAGTACCTGTGAGATGCAAACGTACTGGTACACAATGGTGAATTGGTTTCATCGAATCAAGTCTTGCATTGCCTGGATCCTGTAACCTGGTTGGAGCACGATGCTTAGCTGAAGTATGTAAAAACAGATATTCTTATAAGTTGATGAATCCTACTAATGCAGATATAGTGCTAAAAGATAGACAAATCGTAGGTCGCTTCATTCCACTAGATGAAGATGATATTCTTCAGTTTATAGAATCAGACGGGATAACAGAATCAGTATCAACATTGAATTCAAATGAAGACACCAATACAACAAAGGAAAGAGAAACATGAATGAATAGTGCTAAGGAACTAGGTATTGATCTAACAAAATCCGATCTTACATCAATTCAAAAAGAACAACTACTAGCTCTGATTGGACAAAATAGGGATGTCTTCGCTGCGAGTTTTAACAGATATAGGCACATGTACCACTAACCATTACAAACACAAGATAGACACTGGTGATGCCCCACCCATCAAACAAAGATTTTACAGGGCAACCCCAAAGTTGAAAGAAGAAATATCTCGACAAATTGATGAAATGTTGAAGAATGATATTATTGAGCCTTCAACATCTGAATGGTTATCCCCAGTCATTATGGTGAAAAAGAAAACTGATGATCTGAGATTCTGTGTTGATTACAGAGCACTGAATGCAGTGACCAAACCTATTCACTTTCCGTTACCAAGGCTGGAGGAGGTTTTTTATGCAATAGGCGAGTCTGAAGCACAAATATTCACAACACTAGATCTCTTCTCTGGGTACTGGCAAATCGGTTTAGATGACGAAACCAAGCACAAAACTGCCTTCATCTCTCATAAAGGTGTGTATCAGTTCAAAAATCAACCATTTGGTTTGAAAAATGCACCGGCATCCTTCCAGATGATCATGACTGACGTTCTGCGAGATATGGCATGGAAATATGCCTTAGTTATGTGGATGACACCTTACTGTATTCAAAAACATTTGAACAGCATCTGCATCATCTCTCGTCAGTCTTCAGACGGATGTGGGAAAATAACCTTAAACTCAAACCTTCAAAATGTCATTTTGCAGCCCACACAGTTGACTATCTTGGTCATTACAACACATATAAGGGATGGCATATCAGTGGACAAAAAGAAAACTGATGCAGTGCATACCTTTCCTCAGCCTAAAACTGTGCAGGATGTGCGTTCTTTCCTGGGCCTCTGTAACTATTATCGTAGATTTGTGAAAGATTACTCCAAGATAGCTGCACCTCTGAATCAATTGCTCAAAAAAGAACACACATTCACCTGGTCAGAAGATTGTGACAAAGCTTTTACACAGCTGAAATCTGCACTACAGGCCCCACCTATTCTTCATTACCCTAACTTCAATAAAGATTTCATTCTTTATACCGATGCATCTGCATTTTCAATCGGTTATATTCTGGGCCAACTGAATGAGAAGGGAGATGAAGTTGTCATTGCATATGGTGGTCGTGCACTTAAGAACTGTGAAATCCGTTGGGGCATCACAGATAGAGAATTTTTAGCTATTGTAGAAGGTATAAGGCAGTTTCATGTGTACCTGGCGAATGGTCACTTCAAGGTGATAACAGATCATAGTGCTTTGACCACTCTACAAAGCTTGAAATGCAAAACTGGGCGCATAGAGAGATGGACCATGTTTCTGCAGCAATACAATTTTACCATAACACATAAGGCAGGAAAGAAACATTCCAATGCTGATGCCTTATCTAGACGAGTCTATCCTGCTCCTGGAGAGCAAAGGATAGAAAACATAATGACCACAGCAAGTACACAGGCATCTTCCTCTGCAGAAGTATTGTCAGCTGCCGAGGATGCCTATATGGCTCTTGAACCTATTCGCGCACTGCAGGAAGTAATGGCAATCTCACTAAATGAATTATGTGAAACACAAAGACAAGATCCCCAACCCGTACCGTACATTGAATTTCTTGCACATGATCGCATCCCAGACGACAAACAAATTGCCAGTAGATTACTTGCTGACCATCTGTCATATCAGATGTCTGATGGTGTTCTTTATCACCTATATTCTCCCAGAGGAAAGGGTTCAAAAGCTGATAGAGAAGTAACACAGCTGTGTGTACCATCCGTCATGAGGGATGACATCTTGCGGTCATATCACGATAGTCTTGGATATCAAGGACAAGATAGAACACAACGTGCTATTTCACAGAAATATTTCTGGCCTAAAATGCAGTCTGACATTGAGTACTACGTGAAATCCTGTGAAATTTGTCAGACATCAAAACGGTACTATCATCAGAAAAAGGCCCCTCTCCGACCACTTCCTATTGGCAGCACATTCAGTCGGTTACATATGGATATACTAGGTCCTCTTACGAAGAGTTCTGGGGGACACAAATACATTCTATTGTTCACATGCTCATTTTCCAAGTGGCTAGAAGCATACCCATTGAAATCGGCAGAGGCTGCTGAAGTCGCCCGTGTTCTGTACTCTGAAATAAGCTGTCGTTATGGTGCACCCAAAGAAATTTTATCAGACAGGGGTAAACATTTTTTGTCCCATTTAGTCACAGAAATGTGCAAAATGTTTCAGATAACACGGCTCAGAACAAGCAGTTATCATCCTCAAACTAATGCCGCATGTGAAAGAATGAACAGCACTATTTTACAGACTCTGAGGGCTTACTGTAAGCCAGACCAGTCAAACTGGCCAGAGGTTCTCCCTTCAGTGTTAATGGCTTATAGAATGACACCAGCAACTGAGTCTACAGGTCATAGCCCCTTTCAATTGGTATTTGGGCATGTTGCCACACTTCCCATAGACACAGCCCTGTTGCCAGAACCTAAGATGGGAAGAGATGCTAAAGAGCACTTGAATCAACTTAAAGCAAACTTAGAAATCACCTGTGCCATAGCACATGACAACATAGTACTAGCACAAGAAAAATACACAAAACAACACAATAAAACTGCTGCAGTACCACCATTCAAAGAAAATGATAGGGTTTGGCTATACTGTATGAAGAAAGAGGAAGGTTTATCAGCAAAACTGTGGAGGAAATGGTTAGGGCCATACTATATTTGCATAAACTACGACAACAATACATACAAGTTACGTCGGGTTTCAGATCATGTGCTAGTCAGATCTGTGGTACATGCAAACAGATTAAGGCCATACATTGACCCAAATGTCAGACCAACGAATCCCCCAGACGAAGTCAATGCCCCTGATGATTTAAATCCTGAAGAACTACCTCAAACAAATACACAACCACAGAACACAACACAAGCACAACCTTCACAAACACAGCCTAATCCAAGGAAAAAACGAAACACAACTCCACAATTGCCATCACAAATACAACAGCAAAATAACTCAGAAAAAGTCAAAGAGGTCAGAATTAAAAAGATATTGAAATCAACTAAAAAGCATGGTGATTTTTGGTACAAAGTTCGTCTAACAAATGTTCGAGGTCCTCTCTGGTTCAAAGAAGATCTCCTACCTGGTAATGTGGTTAGACATTTTCATGCCACAAAAACTCAAAATGGCAGAGCACGACGAAGACAAGGTGGCACTGTGCAACTTCTCAGGACATGTAACATAATTAGACCAAGCATATGTCGCTGCTTTTAAAAAAAACTTATATAGGTAGCGCTGGAACCATGGTCTTGTACCTTATATTGCATGATGCAAGGACTTCACAGCAGTACAGATTGTACCCAACTGAAGCCTCACAAAATGTATTACATAGAATATGGGAACTTAGCATGTTTATTTATATTTCCGTATCATTAGTAACATTACCCATCTAAAAGCCTTTAGATGCAAATCAAGTAAGAAATTTCCAATATACACTGTAACACTCATTTTGAAATCGTTTGTTTTGTGTCAATAACGTATGTGTAGCCACTTAGTATTGGCAAATACCATATCCAAAATCTGTATTCCTTTGGTGATTATAATGGTTAAATAATCAGATAGTGACAGGAAGTTTATGAAAATGACAACCCAAGTAGTTTCATTATTCATATTGTCTATAAACAAAAAAATAAATAAATAAAAATAAAATAAAAATACCCCATAATTTCATTATAATGATGCTGGCTGGCACAATGGATCACATTCAAATTCATGCTCTCTTACAGGATCATTATTCCTATAAAATGTTCATATTCAATCATTTCTACTTTCTCCCTTCATCTTTTCAGTTCCCTGGATTTTATTAGCATTGAAATGAAATATGTTATCTAACATAGCAATAATTGTGATTTATTTCGCTGAATAGCATCTTTCGGCCTCTGTCTCTATTATTTTCATATATAGATAATAAGTCGAACTAATTTTTTCATGTCAACTTGTATATAGATCTTTACACAACAGTGTTCCATAATGGTTTTTTTTGTTCTTCTAAAGGATATATCTGTGAAGATAATTTACTTCCTCGGAGAATTTTTTTTGCTATTGTTCTTATTACCTAGTCAAGTTAGGATGATATACATGTAAAAATGCTGCTAGAGATAGAATGAATAGCTGGGGTTACATTATCGATAACGTTCTGAAGTTTCGTCATCAAATGAACAAAAGCATTCCTAGGCAGTATATATGTGTATTAAAAAATTTAAAGCATCGAGGACGATGCTTGGATGACCTGGGGGCAAATATAACCAGGGAAAGTCACAGTGTACCCATTGCCTATAATAGTACTCAGTGTTGAAATGGTATAGGATAGTCTTGTGTATGTAATTTGAATCAAATGTACAATTGCTATTGAAGGCTAACAAACTGTGTGATAATAGAACATGCATGGAGAATTCTGCATTAGAGACACACAATGGTATTAACTGTATGGGACTTAAACTGCTTATGACAGAGAACTTGAGGTGAAGATTAAGCTGCATAATCTGTGTAATTATTCCTTAATCTTTTGTTGTTGTAACTGTATGTTAACCAATGACTTGACTGCAGTAATATGTGTAGCCCTGGGTGAACCAAACATGGAACCACGAACCAATGGTGAGACTGGTAGTGTTTGGGTAGTCCTGGGCAAACAAATAGGGAACCACATATATGTCTGTCAGATCTCAGTCAGTCAAGCAGTCTTGGGAACAACCTTCAGATAGCGTGAATCACGGATATGAAGAAGGATCTGAACTGTACCTTAATTAACATGCATGGGCGACAACATATGGATGTTACATGTATATGTATGCTGTACAGTAGACGTGAGGAGTAATGGAATAAATGGAGTTATATACAGATGAACAATGACTTGGGTGAAATACGCTGATCATAAGCATGTGATACTTTTGTAAGGTCTATCTCCCTTTAGACCATGCACTTGAACAGATGCAGAGAACGACAAGATGCGTGATGACCGTAGCTGGTCATAGTATGATTATGATTGTGTTCATGTTTCATGATTTGATCTTGTGTCTTCCGATAAAAGCATTGGTCACTTCCGCGTTTCACCGGGAATGTAAAACCAATGGTCTCTTATAGAACACAGCGGGAAAACAGACAAAAATGTTGATTATAATACTAAAAGGACAGAAAGATATCGAATACAATTGTAATATACCAAAGATAGTATTAGTTTATGTTTTCCAACCAAATAGTTATGCTCATTTCCCCGGTTGTTTTCTATAAGAGCAGAGTGAAGCTAACTGGTTCGGTCTGCTCTGTGTGCGCTGGTGCGTAACGATCGCGGAACTGGCAAACGGATTATTAGTTAATCCAATTCTATGTTCCTACGAAGTAGGCTCTCATTTGCAAATTGTCCAGTAATGAATGAGTAAGTGAGTGAGTCAGTCAGTCCATCCGAATCCTTTCGCCGGCAAAATAAGGAGAACCGTTGATTTTTGGCATGAACGTGCATCAGGGGATTGTTATCAGCAAGTTCTGAGCTGACCTACTTTTGATGAAAATTTGACCTACTAGGTGACCTATAACATTACGCTTGGACCCCCAAGTCATCTTCCTCACCCTACTTCGTAGATCCTGTGTGGTTAGTTACACTATTCATGTGATACAGAATACAAAATGATGATATCCGGAGTGAAATTCTGTATATTCAGGCATGCACGGAGTCGTGTAGATTGTAATTGTGAGTGTAACTACTCCCAGGTATTGGATGAAACAGTGCTTGTAGATTGATGACAATGCGGGGTGACATCATTGGGACCTGTAGTAGCAGCCCAGCGCATAGTCCACTAGCCCTCTCGTAAACAAGGGGGGGGGGGGGCGTAAACAAGGGGGGCGAACAACACCACAGTCAAGACCAGCAAGCAATTCCCAAGCCTGAGGGAAGTATCACTAACAGCCATGCCGGAGGCGGAGGGATTTCACAGAGCGGTCAAGACGGCTACAACAACATGATCTTCTTGTTCCCCAGTAGTCGGCCTGGGTTCGGTATTTACGTACCCCCTTCTTCGCTGTGTTATTGGTTGCTATTTGACATCCCTAGGGCTCAGTCCATAGTTGCGGATTTTTGGTCCCCCTCAAAATCTTTGAAGTTAATATTCCACCACGTTTGACCCCATGAGAATTTTTATTGGCTTATTGTTTATTGTCCCCCGCCGCAACGCGGCCGGGGACTTTAAAATGGTTCTTGCTTCTTTGTGTCCGTGGATGTCCGTCCATGTCTGTTCGAAGCGATAACTTCCTAACGCTTTGTTGGATTCTTTCGAAATTCGGAATATGCATTCCTTGCGGCAAGACGCCAGTCCGTATTGCATTTCAGCAACATCTGCCTGAAGGTGGCGCCACTAGTTCTTGCTTCTTTGCGTATGTGGATGTCCGTGTACGTCCGTGCATGTCTGTTCGAAGCGATAACTTTCTAACGCTTAGTTGGATTCTTCCGAAATTCGGCATACGCATTCCTTGCGACAAGACACCAGTCCGTATTGCATTTCAGCAACATCTGCTTGAAGGTGGCGCCACTAGTTCTTGCTTCTTCGTATCCGTGAATGTCCGTGTACGTCTGTTCGAAGTGATAACTTCCTAACGCTTTGTTGGATTCTTCCGAAATTCGGAATATGCATACCTTGCGACAAGATGCCAGTCTGTATTACATCTCAGCAACATCTGCCTGAAGGTGGCGCCACTGGTTCTTACTTCTTTGTGTCCGTGGATGTTCATGTACGTCCGTGCATGTCTGTTCGAAGCGATAACTTCCTAACGCTTTGTTGAATTCTTTCGAAATTCAACATTCACATTCCTTGCGACAAGAGGCCAGTCCGTATTGCATTTCAGCAACATCTGCCTGAAGGTGGCGCCACTAGTTCTTGCTTCTTTGCATTCGTGGATGTCCGTGTACGTCCGTGCATGTCTGTTCGAAGTGATAACTTCCTAACGTTTTGTTGGATTCTTCCAAAATTAGAATACGCATTCCTTGTGACAAGACGCCAGTCCGTATTACATTTCAGCAACATCTGCCTGAAGGTAGCGCCACTGGTTCTTGCTTCTTTGAGTCCGTGGATGTTCGTGTACGTCCGTGCATGTCTGTTCGAAGCGATAACTTCCTAACGCTTTGTTGGATTCTTCCGAAATTCAGCATTCGCATTCCTTGCGACAAGAGGCCAGTCCGTATTGCATTTCAGCAACATCGGCCTGAAGGTGGCGCCACTGGGTCAAAATAGATTTTTTTTCCGTGTACATCTGTTCGAAGCGATAACTTCCTAATGCTGTGTTGGATTATTCCGAAATTCGGAATACGCATTCCTTGCAACAGGACGCCAGTCCGTATTGCATTTCAGCAACATCTGCCTGAAGGTGGCACCACTGAGTTTCTCTTCTTCTTGTCCGTTCCAGTCAAAATGGGCCTTCAATTTTGCTATATGAATCATTCTATTCCACATCATATGATTTACCCTAAAGCTTTTGCATGAACCATATTTTATTTCAGAAGTATAATGTGAAAGGTCCTTCAATTTTGCTAACAAATAATTGTATTGCACATCATATGATTTACCCTGAAGCTTCTGCACGAATCATTTGTGTCCACACATGTGTATTACTATATTAATTACAACTGTGTCCCTAATGTTTGGGTGCACACTGTGCATATGATCAATTTCCTGAATTGAACTGAATTCAACCTTGCCGGTCTTCAGACTGACAGATGATGGCATGCAGTTGTCAGTGCAGTTGTTCATGTACAGGGAGCTTTCTATGAATGAGTTGCAACCCCAAAAGGCTTAAAATTTATCAGGCACAGACCCATGTTTTTACCCCTCGGCCAATTTTGGCCATGGGGTATTGTCATCATCTTGTACGTCCGTCTGTCCGTACGTCCGTTCGTGAGCGAGATAGCCGGAAAACTGTTCCGCTGATGAATTCCAAATTTGGTATGCTTATTTACCTAGTCAAGGACCAGAAGCCTATAGAATTGGGACCTGATTGGGTGGGAACCTTAGCAGCCATCTTTAATTTCATGCAAAATGGATAATGATCCATATCTCGGAAACCATTCAACTGTTCAATACGAAATTTGATATACATCATCGATACATCAAGCAACTTTCAACGAATTACCAAACAGGCTTTTCTGATTAGCTGGGAACCCTGGAGGCCATCTTCAATTCATGCGAAATCGATAATGATAGCCTACATATCTCGGTTACCATTCAATTGTTTTATATGAAGGTTGGTATATATCATCGATACATCCAGATACTTTGAATCGGGACCTGATTGACTGAAAACCTTGGTGGCCATCTTTAATTTAGGCAAAATCATTAATGATCTCTATATCTGATTCCGTTGGAGTGCTCAGTGTAAAATTTGGTATACATCATTGATGCATCAAGAGACTTACGATGAATGGCAGATCTGGTTTCTCTGATTGGGCGGAAATCTTGGCGGCCATCTTTAATTTATTCAAAATCTTTAATGATTTTTATCTCTGATACCGTACCATTCAAATGTTCTATACGAAACTTGGTTTACAGCATCGATGTATGAAGAGACTTGCATTAATGAATAACCACATTAGTTCCTCTCAGTGACGGGAAGGATGGGCAACCATCTTTAATTTATGTAAAATCATTAATGATCTCTATCTCTGACACTGTTCAAATGCTCAATGTAAAATTTGGTATACATTATCGATGCATCATCTCGGTTAATTCTACACGATGTGCCTAGGATAAAGTACTATACTATACACAATTTTTTGTAATTCAGCATCGCAGAAAACCATCGATTGCGTTTTCATGGTAAAAGGGTTAGGAAAGAACTAAAAATACACTTCAATGCAGAGTGATTTTGATTGACGCCAGAAATCGCTCAGAACGCTTCTTCGGCGATCTAGACCCCAGGAGCATCTGGGGCCTGGGCGGCCCCTGGATCCTCACCTAAAGTGCAATGATAGTGGCCGTACCACTTTGAATTTGCTTCCGACGCCCCCTGTATTAACAGACAGTGTCAACGTACTGTTCCAGCTGTCTTCCGTTCAGTGATTGGTCATTCGACCCCGCCATTTTAAACTAATACGAGCATTTTCATTTGATCACTATTAGATAATTACAAGCGTCTAGTCCGTCATTCATAATCCAGCCGTCGTCCATTAGAGAATATCCGCGTCCATAATCCAAAGACCTATTCCATTTCCATATAACAGTATTAGCACCAAATTCAAAAAGACAAAAGTATACATCAATCTTCATACACAACCACGCGACTGTCTCAGTTGACTGATGACATAGCGCGGCCTCGTTTTTGATTTCAAAATCTGCCGTCTAACTGGGAAAATGCTGTTGTTGCTGCATCAGCCGATCATTGGCCCCCTGTAGAAGATACTATAGGCTAATACATGTAGGCTACCATGCCATGAGATGATGCTTGGGATTGCATTTCGCTCACTTGCACCTACAGGTGGCGACAACTGGTGGCAAATTTAAAATTTGATTTCCGGGCAACAGGTTGATGCCTTCAGCTTCTCGTCAAATTTGGTTTGCAGATAATGCCTTGAGATGTCACTTGGGGATGCTTCTCGGTGCTTCACTGCATGGAAATTATATCACAGAAGCAATCAACTTTCAGTCAATCGTTCTGAGTTGATCTTAAAACTTGGGAAGGCAGAAAGACCCTTCCACATCCAACGCCTATGAAGCAGCAGTTGCCTCCCTCATGTATATCCCCTGAGACCAACAATGCTAAAAATATTGCTGCC